>JAHZMU010002504.1:0-57296 GCA_027743725.1 Rambutsinella grinnellia | reverse complement strand
TTCCAGAATTGAGCAGAACCGCTGAACTCAACGGAAGCGTTGTAGCCGTCCGGCCCAATTCGAATTGTAGCATTTCCTTACTAGTCGCTTCGACAAAAACGGCTGGGAACAGCTTCGTGCTTGGTTCCATCTTGTAAATATATTTTGTTGGCTTTCCCTCGCAATAAAAATTGATATAGCCAGTGGCAGTGTCGACAGTACACCCAATAAACATTCCTTGCGAGGCACCCTTTCCAGCAGAGTCTTGCGTTACTTGGTTATACAACTCGTCCGCTCTCACCATATAGCATGAGCTTCGATCCACACTAAACAATTTTTATTATTAGCAATTAATTTAAGTCATAATTATAATATCTTTCAATTACTTTTCAACTTCCGTGTCATACTCATCCGCCCCCGCAATAGTGCAATGCCTAACCTTCTCATTAGTAAAAGCATGACTATGAAAGTGATATTGGCAAGTCACCCATCCCACATAAACATGACTGGGGTCCTGCCCAGGGAAGATTCTCACTCCGAAAAAGTACTCATTAATTAAATCAAGGCACTCTGCATCAAACACGTCACCTTCTGGAGGCTCATCTCTTGGAGGAGGCATTTCAGGAGCACCTTTCCTCGCTCTCTCTGGCACGGCAGGTGGAACGATTTTCATGCTTCCCTGTTTAAAGAAACTCATAATGAATTTCATCATGCATAGCGTGCTCAAAATTTCTCTCCAGGCCACTAACCTCCGTAAGCCTAACGTTTGTCCCTCTCGTCCCCGCTTTGTCTTCGGGCTCTGGGGTTCTATCCTTTCCCTCCTTTTTCCTCGAGAAGAACCTTGAAAAATGGAATGCTCATTTCTAATTGAAGCTTTCATTAATTATTCTTTTGCTATGCAGAGAATTCTTTTTAATCCATTTGAAAATATTCTTCACTCGAAAAAAACCGTTCTCCACTCCACTCGAAAAGCGTTAAACGATAGTCGATCATGGAACCATAAATCATTTGTAATGCCATTACATTATT
Organism: Rambutsinella grinnellia; assembly: GCA_027743725.1. Taxonomy (NCBI): domain Eukaryota; kingdom Metazoa; phylum Arthropoda; class Collembola; order Entomobryomorpha; family Entomobryidae; genus Rambutsinella; species Rambutsinella grinnellia. The sequence continues at coordinate 56,288 of JAHZMU010002504.1, read as the reverse complement.
AAAGCTTTCCTTCTCATGCAGTTTAGATAGTCATCATTCCATACTACAGTTTAAACAGAGTGAAAGTCGAAACGTTTTATTTACTCGGCCACTTGTGGAAAGTAAGGTTTGCTCATCGACTATGCATGGATATAATCAAGTAGGGAAGTGCATTGCACGAGTAAGACCCAGTCTCTGCAATTGCCCTTCCGGTTACACACGCAAGCGAATTAATATTAATATTTCTGGACACAACAAGCTATAACAACTGGTGTGTGGTTGGATTATGGGAGGAAGTGGAAGGTGAGGCAAAGCCACTTTCACTTTACAACATATTTTCAGTAATGAATCCAAATATTTAACTGGCAAAAATCTATTTTTATTGGATGCATCCTGACCACTATTCAAGATATAACAGCTTTTAAACTTTTCAATGCTTGACAATTACGCAATTTTGTATTTTAATTGGAGAAATCATCGCATTATCCCCACTTTACTTTGACGATTCTAAACACGATTTGGGAGGGAAGTGGTAAATGGCTAAACTATTACTTGAAAAGCTAACATTCTGCATTCTGCACCAACAAGGGGAAAGTACAAGACAAAGCTTTATTTAATGCGAAAGCAGAGAAATGCATAGCTTATTTTAATACAATTCCTTGAGCCTTTACTCTTTCCAATGCAAATTCTGTAATTAGTCAGCACTTTCGCTTTGCATGTTCGATAATTACTTGTGCAAGTGTTGAGTTTGCTGACTCTGCTGAAATTTTGCAAGTCTAAGCGTGTACCTTTCATATTTGTAATTTACGTAGCTTTTATCTCATTGCATATTTGCCGATTAGTACTTTTCGCAGACTATAATTCGCGAATAATTTAGCGCTTTCTATTTTTAGTAATAAGTTAACTCCTATTTTAACATCTACTCTAAAACCTTTGCAATTAGTTTAAACTCTTACCGATTAGCGTATTCCTTCCCAACCTCGGTAATTTCCTGAAGTGAGTTCATGCTAAACAGCGGAAGTAGGCGAAGGCAAATTGCACGAGGCACACGCAAAGGGTATCGCAAGTAGTAAGGTTGAATGTGTAGTTTTATAGTAGTCAAGTTAGATTTGCGGTTTAAAATACAAAGACAAAATCTCTTTAAAATTTTGATATTATAAAATATTAATAAATATTTACAATGCGTTAATATTATTTTCTATACAGATTAAAAACAGCTCTTTTACACGGGTAAAAAGAGAAAAGCTACTTTACTCAAAGTGCAGAAAAAGGGACGTTCACCTTTTCAACGTGTTAATCATGGGCTTCCCATTTCTACTTAGAGTGTCAGGGGAAGAGAAAGTTGGAGAAAGGACAAGAATTCACATATTTTATTACCGAAAATGTTAAATGGACAATTCTTTTCGTCATCAGAGAATTTAAAAACAAAACATTACATTAAACTTATTATAATTAATAGCTTTCTAACCTGAATGGTGACTTTCCTCGCTCCTTCTTTTTCCCATTCTCATCTCCCGGGGCAAGTAATTCTCCACGGGATAGTTCACCACGACCATAATCGGGATCTACGTCCGTGTTCCGACGGTTTGGAAAGGGAAAGAAAAAAATTCACAATCAAAAAATACCTCAACAGCAACTGTTGAAACAATCAGTTGCGTTCTAACAATCAAAAAAGTGTAAAAAAAAGAGTTAATTGTCTAATTTCCACTACAAATGTACCAGGACAAGTGTGTAATGGTCTTGTGGTCGTGGTTTGTGATGAAAGTGTTCATGCAAAGGAAAAAGGAAAGAATGTAGTTGTTCTTTTAAAAAAATTTGGTACCCTTAAGTCCCGAGTCTGGATCGCCTTCAGCAGCATCCTCCGAGTAGCCCCGTTGGAGCTCTGAGCCGATTTTGTGAGTGAAGCCGGAAATGCCAATGAGTCCGGTTTTGTGTTGAGAGTTTATAGAGATTAGTTGCAGAGAGAAAAGTGTTTGTGTAAGACAAAAGACAAAGGATTATCATTTTTATAACTACTGACATGAGACATTTTAGCCACCTATTTTTTTAAAACTAACCTTTTATATCACTCATTGTGAACCCAGCTTTTTGAATCGTTTGCTCGAGATTATTCGTGCGGATGTACTGACCGGTAGCACGAAGCCGGTTTTGTCGCACGCGGATATCTTGCCAGCGGCGAACTTTTTCTTCCTCGCTAAATATTAACGTTTTTATCCCTTATGATATTTTAAAATGATATGCCAAATGCCAGCAGGCAAAAAACTCAATACAAACATTAGCTATTCTACATCAGATATCTACAAAACCATTCATAAAATCACAGGAAATAATCTTTTTAAAAGGAGTTCCTTACTCAATAAATTCATCAAGACAAATGACTGGGAGTGAAAGCCGGAGAAATTCCCAATTAGCTTTCTCCATCGTCTCGAACGTTTTATGACTGAGGCGTAAACTAGGCGGGGTATCAGATCCCGCTGGGATTCGGATAACGTCAATACTCGAATCTTCGCCGTCATCAATATTCTCAAAGATGGGTTGGTCCTTAGTATACCAGAATGTCATGGGACGATTCATATTTCTAAGAAAGATAATAATTCATCTCATTTTTATTTTCTATGACCAAAAAATAAAAGCATCTGAAGCACTTTATAATTAGCCTTCCCCTTTTTGGCCACAAGTCAGGAAAAATTATTCAATTCCTTCCCCTTCTTCTCAATTCATTAAACTTACACACAAAAAGGTTCATATCCTTCTTGGAGCCCACAGGTAGTAAAGAATTTTAGCGCGTTGACATCATGTCCAAAAGAGAACTTGGCTCTTTGCCCAATTCCTAAAGTACAAGCTGGGACGAAGCCTTCCCCTTGCACGTCAGTGAATGCCGTCTCCCCACCCAGTGAGTCCATTAACAGCTCTCCATTCAATGAGAAACCTGTTGGGAATTTTTTGGAAGTGTGCCGAGCGAGAGAGAGAGGAAAAAAGCACAAAAGAAATACACTTTTAGCCATTGTAAATGTATCCAATTGAGACTATAGAGTTCGCTAACTTAAAATTCGCAAGTAAAGTTTTAGAATGAATGTGTATCGTTTGTATATGATATTTACTGTATTAATAGGGTTGGAAAGCACACAAAATGAACAAAGAGCACTCTCCTTAAGCTACTTGTTAGCAGGATGGACTGAGCATTAGATTTGTCACAGAACAATCAAAGCTATACGGATTAAGCTCGGAGAATATGAAAAATTTAGAAATATGTACCTGTTCATTTTAAGATAAATTTTATACTAAACTATCTACTCAAATATTCATCTCAATTAATTTTTGCTAAATTATTAAACTTAAGTAATTATCGGTTTACAAGTATGAAGAACCTAACTATAGAAAATTGGTCGATATCTGAGTTAATTATACTATTGACGTCTAAATTTAATTCTAAATAATTTTCTCCATATTCATAATTAAATTTAAAGGCTATTGTTTAATCATGACCTTTTACCAGTATGCCGTTATATGACCCGAAGCTCGAATAGTGACTAGACTTTCAGATCTAAACTCTCTGCTATTTACAAAAGCAATTCAACTCTTTTTAGTAACTACTTTCTCTAAATCTCTACTCTACTTCTGTGCTAGTGCATGTGAACGTGAATTACTTACTGATTGTCTTGTCAATCAAATCAAGTAGGACTCCAACCACATCTCCTTCCCTCCATTGCTTCCCGTACGACTCACCCGAGTTTGTGAACACTTTCTCCTCCTTTTTATTTTATCGTTGTTGTTCAATGAAATATATGGATGTAGTTGTGTATTGAACAATTGATTCAGCGGGGTACAATTTGGGGAGCGGGGCACATTTAGTAAATTTTTGAAGCAATTAAATTTTGAACATGGCACATTTAGAGAAAATTGGAGAAATATTTTATAAAATTTTCGTAGATTGTAGAAGCAAGAAGGGTAGAACAGCAGCGATGGGTACGTGTAGCAATTTCATGTGTGCAATTAAACATGTAAAGAATCAAAAATTACATTCCATCAGCTCGAATTATATTTTTCAAAAGTTGCTTCGTATCGGATAAAATATTTAATTTTTAAAATGATCGGTTAAGGGAATTGGAATGGAAGGTTTCAAAGGTTTGTCATTCCCACCTTCGTAATTAGTTGATTATTTTGAGAGAAAAAAAATCAAAAATGGAATCATGCCAAAATGAGTATTTATGAATGTTTATAATTCAAAAATCTACCCAATGCTTGTGCATCTAATCATAGCGTTGGAAGGTGAAAGCATAATGAAAATTGATTAAGGTGATTGATTGATTGATCTTTCGATACACATAAAAGCTGAGAGATAGCGCCTGAATCTTTATGAACTTGACATTTTGACACAATAGCAGGGATAATTACTGTCTTTTCTATTCAATTTGTAGTATTTTTTGTGTAATTTTATAATTTTATAATTTTTGTGTAAAATATTAAATGCATTTTTTTCTATAGAGAACTCACTCAGTGACTTGTTCTCCACGTCAATCATGCACCCAATCATATCCCCAATTTGGGGGACCTTCCCATACGGCTCATTATTACCTTGATGGACCTTCTCGCTCTGTCAATCACAACAAGTTTCATTCCTTTTTATATCACTCATCCAAAATAATAAATTGCTAGTCATCGTTAGTATCGTCCCTAGACTAAGAAACTAAAAAAGTAATCCAAATAATGTACAATACAGACTTTTCATAAGGAAGTGTCACTTTGACTTTAGGGAATTGCTTTTTCTTAGGAAAAGGTCTCAAGGATAGTGAAAAGAGGTTTCAGCTGCACTAGCTAGACTCTATGACCTTTTCTCATAAATCGCCTTACATTAAACCCGTCAAACGCCCACGCATACTCATCACTCCCAATTTGGCAGCCTGGCTTACAGTCCACTCTTGCCCAACCGACTCGCATTGGGCCGGCTGTCAAGACCTCGAATTCGTAATACCTGTGACATAAATGAGAAAACTCCCACTTAATCCCTAGTCCACTGGCAAAATTCTCGTCTTCCTTTTGGGAATCTCTGATAAATAAGTGCAAACTCACCATTTCCCAGAGGACACGGCGTATGTCTTTTCCGCCCGATAAGTTCTAAAGTCTGAGTATCGTTTCTCCTCAACTTCACCAGTTTGGACTGAAAATGAAACGTCTTTTTTAATGCAAAAGTAAATCACTCTTCCTTCCCATACGTATCTTTTCAAACCCATTTCTATAAACAATGCCATTTCTAAAAAACTGATGTTAGATTAGAATACTATTTACCTTCTTGAGCTTCGCCAGTTGGTGGCTCAAGCACGTACCCGTAAACAAGTAGGGTTCTTACTGTCTCACTTGCTGTATCCCTGAAAGCAACAAAGTTTTTTAACGTATGAAACAGCTCAACACACATAGAAAAACAAACTTTTCCATCTTGATTCATTCCGACAGTTCTAAACTTTTTTCAATTTAACTCCGGAATGAATATGCCCATCACGTTTCGCTAAATAAATGTAGAGCATTTCTTTCTTACCAATTTGCCACCTTAATAGCCTCATCTACTTTGCTATAAGGGACGAGATGCGGGCTCCGTTGGATATCAGGGTCCTGCATAAGATAAAAAAGGTGGAGAAAAATGTGAAAATGCATCTCTAAACTTTAAATAAATACCTCATTCAAGCCATACGTCCACCCCTCCATGATTCTCTCTTTGCTCCAGATATTATGCGTGTTCTCTGCAAGCTGGTCGATAAGTTCTTCCAACTTTGGTGTTAAAGTAATAGCGCTCAAATCAAGAGGAGCAGGCTTATACCCATTTGGTTGTAAGAAGGGGTCGTTAGGAAGCCTAATACTTCGAATCCTTGAAGGTGGCTTGTCAAGCGAGATATGATTACCTAATGCCACTATAGTCCTACGAGATACAAAAATATTAAAAGCTATCTTAAAAAATAAGCGAGTCAAACTCACTTGAGCGTATTCTCCGCAAGTTGAATATCATATCTTCTCTCCGCTCCCGGAAGTCTATCAAAGGGAACTAGGCAAGGATGATATTTCTCATAATCATCACGGTAGTCGCCGTACATCCACCCAGCTTCAATTTTATTCATTGCCCACATTTCATGAATATTCTCGGCAAGCTTGTCTCGCACTTGTTCAACGTAACCGGGTAAAATGATCTTTGGTCCCGGAGGATTGGAAGTAGCGGGTAGAAGAAAAAATATTCAGCAAAAAAGAACAAGTGCATAATTTATAAACATATCATGTGACATAGGATAGCTAACTATAACCCAAAGTTAAAACCCTTTTGGCGCAGGAAATCATTTCTAGCCTTGAGTAAAAGAGGAAATTGGAGGGTACGTGTAGCTATGCTCTGCTGACAGACACAATGCTCATAAATAATTTTCCCTGGGAGAAAAAGGGAAACTGGGTTTATGAGCTTAACTTTTTATTTGAAAAAAGACTCTTGCTTTAGGGGAAAAAATTGTTGCAGACTTTCTCTTACATTCTCAGTATCCACAGGTTTTGGCACGAATGCTGTGTCATCCTCTATTTTCAACGGGCCTGCTAATGTTGTCTTGTGTAAGTCTCCAAAGAAAAAGCAAGGATCCATCTGAAGAACTTGGGTTGGAAGAAGGCATTCAACAACCGGTGAGTGGAGCTCAGGTGGGGGAAAGCGCAAACGACCTTGATCCCCGCCGAGGAGAAAGCGGCAGCTAAAATTGGAAAAGCATTGCAAATTCTCAGAGAGAAAGTTAAAGTAGAGCAAAGTCATAAATGGATCCCAACTATCTCACTTTTATACAGAACCATTCATGAAGGGAAAAGGAATGCACTCACCTCACTTTCGACGACATACTAACGACCGGATGAAACATCCCATCTACATTAAAATTCTTAAAGGCTCCTCGAATCTTGACCCCGTTGAAATAGAAAGTTATGGAGGGAATGGTCAAGTCAAGAGCGCATCCAATAACATCCCCTTTCCGGATGAAGGGTTCCTGAGAGCCCGGCACTACGCAAGTGCTCCGGCCGCCTTTTTAACAAGAACGAAAGCTTTTAAAAGGAAATTAATTAGCATTTTCCTTTCAACTTTCACTTTACCAGTCCACAGACACACTCCATCAAACCCATAAGAGTATAGATCATCACCAACTCCATTCCCTCCCCATTTCTCTCCACCTCCTGGGTAAGGACAGTAGCCGATGGTGTTCGCCCAACCAATTCGCAAATGAGGAAGCATGTGGCTTGCTTGCTCTATGTGGTCCAGGGTCACTTCAAAATACCACTTTTGATAAACAGCAGAACCCTCCACTTTTCCCACGAAGATGTTGGGCCGAACACTGTAAAATGAGTGAATTCACTTGCTATTCATACTAGATATAAACTCATCGTTTTGAATGCAAATAAAACAGTACATTTTTATGGGAACGCATAAAATAGCCTATCTCTCTCTTTCACTCGAATCTAGATGCAACCCAACTCATGTCTCTCCAGATGGGAATTCCTTTTCAGTTCATTCACACAGAAAAACTTTCTCCTCAGCAATATGTGCCATTTCACAAGATGAAAGGGCAGCCAGCAATAGCGGTAAACCGTATGACCATGCAGAGCATAAAAGATCGCATTTCTAGATCGCACACACGGAGACGACTAAAAGCTTCATTTCCTTTTATGTTCCCATTCGATCATTCTACAAGTATTGTATTCCGGAGAAAGTGTGAAAGCTCATGAAACACTGTTTTTTCTCTTTCTCGAATAATTCATGTGAAAAATCTATTCATAGCTTACTTGTTCGACAAGTCTCCCGTTTCTAATTGGATTAGTAAATATTTTGTCCTGAAATTTTATACTTAAAAAGGTCTCTATTCTTACCTCCCCACATTATCCACAAGTTGGGTATGAAGAAGTAAATTCTTTCCAGGGAGGAGGTAGTCACAAATGTTATTCTGAGAAGAGCGAACCGCCACACCATTACCGACACAGAGTGAACACAGCACATCAAGGACTTTCGGGTCCCTGCCGTGCTTCTCCAGCAAGGATATGATGACTTTGATATGTTCCTCCTGTCATTTTTTCAAAGAGAAAGTTGCATATTTAATATGTTAATGACCGTGGGCATCATCATCATCGTCATGAAAAAAGCATAAAAGTGTAATATAATCCATATCATCAAAAGACTGTACGATAATTGCATAGTAAAAAATAACAAGGTAAAATGTTGTCTTTTTTAAACAGACTGTGCCACATTGCAAGAAAAATGGATTTTTAAAAGAAACTATTTTATCTGAATCCTTTTAGACTCCTTTCTCTTTTTAACATAAATCTATTTTTTATCTCTTTTTCAGATGCATTTGGAATGAAAACTGTGAATTAAGTACGGTGAAAGTATCACTTTGCATATAAAACTTTTTTCTTTATTCCTTACCCGCATCATATTCAAAGCTTCAGGCGAGTCAATGAGTACGCAATGGAGTACATCGAGCATTCCACTTCCTTCACCCGAGGCTTGTGAGCCAAGCCGACTGAAGAGCCAGTTGAGCCTGTTGACATTAGCGAACTGAGCACAATTCGTGTGGTTACCTTTGATGATTGCGGCTGAAGATTTGGGAAGAAAGTGGGATAAATATTTCCATTCCATTTTAGTTTCTTTTGATTTAGACTCTTACCGAGAAGTTGGTACAAGTAGCCCGTAATCACCTCAAAGTTTTGACTAGCATCACTAGCCAAGGTGACCAGGTAGCCTCGCTCCGTGATAGTATTGATGTTATCAATAGCATCGAGAGTGAGGTTGAGAATACCTTCTTCTTGGAAGAGATCTTGGCGGTTGCGGAGAGCACGTAGGCGGTTTTGTCTTTCTTCGTGTTCTGGAGTGAAAGGGAAGATTTAGAAAAGGATTTGTTCTATTTTATCTTAAACGTACCCATTTCATCTTCAGGTTGAGCAAAATAATTGATTAGGTCTTCAAGACACATAATCATCTCGTTTAAGTCAACAGCACCGAAAAATTGATCGCGGCTTCGGTTCATTTGTAGGATTTCCAAGGCCCTTAGTATTTAAGGGAGGGAAAAGAGATCAGTTAACAAATAGGTGCAATTCTTTCATAATCATCATCATCTGTAAAACATTTAGTTACTTGATAAATCGGGTAAAAAGCGAAGAACACTTCCGGATAACCCTTCCCGTTCTTGACTCCTCTTCTTGACTTCTGCTAAACTCCAGACCATCGTCCATCTTTCCTTCTTCGTGAAGTATGGCCTGCTTCTCTTCCACTTTACCAACACCTTTCTTTTTCGTCTCGTATGCCTACCCCAACAATGAACCATTAACAATTACTGCTTTTCATCTCTCCAAGCCAATTGACCCAGACATGATAGAAAACAAGATCAAACGATATACTCAAAATCCGATAAATAATCCCAAACGTGTAGTGAAAATAGTGGAGAAAGTCACGAAGCAAATAAAAAGTTTGAGATAAGCTACAATTCCCTGTGGCTTCTACTTCAAATTCACAGGATTATGGATGAACTTGGGTAAAAAGTTTGCCGGATATTTGTCCAAAACTTTATAGTCTATAAAATATAGCTATAGCCCTTAAGTACCCTGCTCGTGGTAACGTAAATACCCGGGTATTACAATATTCTTATACATAGCTCATAAAACGATTTAAACTCACCCTATAGGAAAGCCATAAACCAGTTTCCATATGCTGGACGATGACAGTCGTATCCCCATATTTGATAAGGGGACTTCCAATAACCTCCAAATCTTTGTCTTCAAGTTGAGTCCTCTGATCATCCTTTTCTTCCCTTAAATAAAATGCTGTGGACGCGATTGTCGAGTCATTTCTAATAATAATGTCATCATTAATCATCTTTAATTATCCTGAAAAAAATCTCTTTATACCTATGAACTAGAATCAAGTCATTATTCTCATTAACCCCCAAGTACCGACCGGTCGTGATATGCCTGATTCTCAAGGGGTGCATCCAATTAATAAAGCCGCCGGCCCATTTCGTCCTCGCTAGTTCAAGCCTCCATAAAGACCTTGCTTGGCTGACTACATCACCTCCTTCGTATACGACAATACTGGAATTGAGATAAGAGCATTAATAGGAATTCTCAAAGCATCGCTGCCCTGCAAACCCTTTTTTGTAATAAATTCTTTACATTCTCGCAAGACATTTTCTTGAGAGAAAACATAATAGCTCTTGGAAAAGTGCTGGACAGCGGTGTGAGAAGAGAAACAAGAAAGCAATTTCTCTGCTTACTTTTGTTCGGGTGTTTCGTTCCACGTGGGTGGGATAGTGAGACATTCATCTCCGCCGTGAAAGAAGCGGAGTACTTCGCCACCAAATACACAACCTGGAAATAATGAGAAGGAAATGAATGTGGGAGAAAGCAAAGTACATGTCGTGCCATTTTAATTCTGTTATGCTTTCCATTAGCTTTTTTCAAAGGAAATGGCTTAACCAAAAAGGAAATATTGGTTTCGTGAAATTCTTAAGTAGTTCCGGAATCAATTTTAATTTGTAATTAGCTATGTAGAAAGAAACTCATTTGCATTGATAATTTGTTAAATATCATACTTGGAAAGTTGAAGTCGTTACGAAAGTTTAAACTTTGTTATGCAATTCAATCTCGGATATTTAAGCGGAAGGAAAACTTTTCCAAGCCATGCAGCTTTTCTTTAACTTTCTATAAACTTTACAAATGAATATCTCAACTTTCACACAAAAACTTCGTCTTATTCATCCCATTTGATTTCATTAAATACCTACTTTGCCACTTGACTTACGTTATTCATAAAAATAAATGTAACGAAAAGCGAAATACCCCATGAGCAAAAATGCTAAATAAGCTATTCCTTTATCTTAACTTCCACTGTCAAGAGCTAACTTTACCTCGATTATGAACGACCTTTACTCTTCGCGTTTCTGATTTCTTTTCCTTTCTGAATCTGAATATTAAAATACTTCATCAAGTCTCAGAGAAAGTTACGCAATATCGACCACATAGCATGACAAAAGCTTGTGCAATACTTCAACATGCATTTGTTTGCTCTAGCGTAAAAGTTTTCATGAAGCCGGTCATGCAGGAAACTTTCATCTAGTGAGAGAGGTGCGCCCTATCTCCATATTTCATTTGGTATTTTCTCACTAAAAGCTTTCCCTTCTACTCATAAAATTCAATGGTCTGGTTGGACAAGCTATAGTAAGAGAAAGTGCTACTTGTGCCATTTCACCTAATATTTTTCTCACTTACAAGAATAAAAATGTTGGATTATATCAAGCATAGGCCATGTAAAGTCCCTTTTTATTCCTCTCAAGCTCTCTCTTATCAAAGACAATGTTTCCATTTTCAATACCTTATCTGCAGAGAACACTAATATTTCCTTTTGTCCTTGCCTATTTGCTAAGACTGGACTGGACTTTTTCTGCTTTCCTCCAATGTTTTGTCAATAAAGACATTTTTAAGTGATAGTGAAAGCAATCAAGCAACTCTTATTTGTATGCAACTTCCGTCCGTACTTTTGTCTTTGGTCAAAGCTAATTTCGTCAGATTTTATCCTCGCATAAGGATTACAAGAGTAATAAAATTCAGAGAAGATAGATGGATCAATAATGAATGGAGGAAGTAAACAAGTTTGTATTTTCTTGGCATGCTTTTCCCATAACAAGTATAGTCTAAGGCGTATTGAGATATATCATTTCTTCTTGGCATTAAAAATGACTATTTTTTTCTTGCTCTCACCCACAAACTTCAGCTTGCTAAGTCCCGTTCCAAACGGCTGCACAGACCAATGAGTCACATGGAAGGAAGCGTTCACTATCATTTGATCTCCTTCGCGTACAGATTGCTGTTGCCAAAAGCAGAAGAAAAAATAATTCTTTTAAGTTTCATAGCCAAAGTTAATTTTGAGTCATATGTGATCGCATTAAAATGCATGAAGGACAAAACACTACGGAGAAAATTGTGGTATTGACCGAGGAAAGGATGAGCCATTTTAATTCGACTTACCAAATATCTCTCAGTGGCAACCGAGACTAAAATTAAGTCATCTCCAACTCGGACCTTCTCACCTTCAGACCTCTGCTTACTTGCAGGATGTACAGTCCACCAACAGGCTTCGCCTAAGATAATATTAATGGATTAGTTCTAATTTTAGCTCGACTTTTATGACTTCGACCTAATTCCGTATTTTTATCCCGAGTAAAGTAATTTGATTGACTGTTACAAAACTTATTGGCATTCTCTAAATAATTCTAATAACATTTTCATTTCCGGTTAGCATCACGCTTACTATATTGAAACGAGTAGACAGCCCATATCTCATTTCAATTGCCAATCCAGTGCAATTGTTTCAAGTGCTCGAATTAAATATTAATTTATGCTGGGAAAGTTTATCGATCCGTCTCCCCTTTTACTTACGTGGTTAAGCTTGGCAAAAATTCTTTTCCTTTCCCTCTCTGGAATAGCTATAAACAAGCTAATTTTGGGCTTTAGAAAAACTTGCATAAAAGAACGTTGGGGGGTCTATTTATAAATTCGGTTTTACCTTTCTTCCAAACCAAATAAAACTGGATTAATACTTTGAATAATTGTAGAACCCCGTTGGCTAAAAGGCGGTTGTATCAAAAGTATTTTAGTATTCCATATTTTTCTGTTTCCAATGGAACTTTCTTTCCACATGATGGAACCCATTCATACTTTCATTTCATTAAGTGATTGTCATCATTTACCTTGGGAGTGCTCTTGAAGCCCGACGTCGAATGCGAGCTTGTCATTCCCCGAAGTGGTTGAAAGACATGCCAGGTACTGGAAGAGAATAGTGATTTTTAAGCTCTTTCTTTGGGAGAAAGCGAATTATTTAATTGGCTACGATTTATCTCCATTTCAAGATGTGAATAATGTATACGGACAGATGTGAAATAATTTATATAATTTCATTTTGACACTGTCCTTGAGAACTTTTTGTTGACAACCATCACTGTCAAAACTAATCTGTTTCCTGTGTCGTCATCCTTTTCCCTTCCATCTTAATTTATTCACACGTGCGGCAGAGAAACTTTCATGGATGAATTCTACTATAATATATTTCATTTTGCAAATCGAAATCAATTTTTCGTTCCTCCATAATTACAACTGGGTTCATATATCCTCCATTAAATCTGCAGGATTTATATTGGCTTGCATGTCACATCTAATTGCTTACGAAACGCAGAGGATTTTACCCTGTCATTGCGGACTCTGGGTTGCGGTTGATAGTCTGCTCATATCTCTTCCCTAATAGCCGTGCTGAATCCTATATCAAATCCGTATTTTTTACATTTCCCTGCTGGGTAACATGTTGGAAAGAACAAAAGATCATTCTAAGGTCACGTACGAGAGAATATCTCTCAAAGAGAAATAAATGCTCCATATATTTCATAAAATATGTGTTTTTATTTGATTTTATCTAAAATCGAAACGTAAATTGAGGAACAATTGAGAACTTTCATCTTGAAGAGAGTTGAGAATGAAAAGGAAAAGTTTTTACGTTTTCAGCCTCAAGTGCAAAGATTAGCTCGGATGACACTAGTCATTTCACGCTTTCGTTCATCTCGTATAATGGCATCTTTCTTGGCATATATTTTATACACTCCGCAAGAAATTCACATCATGAAAAGGATTCTACTTTGTTATAGCATTTTCTCCCAAGCTTGAAAATAGTGTGGGCTTACCATATTGCTATTTTGATGCCTGAGCAGGATAGCATTCCCGTAAAGCAAAGTTCGGTGTCCGGACCCAGTGCCTTTGCCCTATACATTTTTTTAACTTATCATTTCAGTCATTCATACAGCTTTTTCATCATTTTCATCAAGAAAAACTCTGATTCAGACAAGCCTCTACTATGAGACTTTTTTCACTCTAAACTAATTGCACAAGAGCAGAAATGAATGACTTGTTTCGCAAAAGTAACACGAATGCGGGTAAGCCAAAAAACCACGCCATGCTCGGATTTTGATGAATTAGTGGGAGTAAGCTGATAACTCATAATTACAGATAAATACCATATATAACAATTTATAACAAGCCTGGATTAGATGCGACACGACTTGCCATTTCAATTTAGCTTTTTAACTCTTTTTTTGTTGCAGAGAAAGGTACTAAAAGATACGAGGCCGAGTCCAACTTCTACTTTAAAAGAAAGGTATTGATCCGTCTTTTTTTGGTGTAGCTCTACCTTCACGAGCTCATCATATTATGAGAAAAAACGCTATTAAAAAAGTGCTACAAAGAAAAAAATTTCAAGGAGCAACCTTAATGTTAGATTAAGCGATAGGAGTGAACTATCTTGGTTGTTTCCTACACGGGTATGAATGTAAATAAAGTGGTAATGAGCTAGTAAAGTGGGTGTACCCGAATATGGTCAAAACATGTTTTTGATCCAGAAAAGGAGGCAATTAAGATGAAAATTGTGTTGAAACTAAAGAGATGATAGGAGGGGAAAAATGGGAAAATCATACGTATTATAAAAAGTGGCGAAATTGGACGAAACTTTTCACAAAATTGATTTTTTTTAGGTAGGTCAGAGAATGAACTTTTGCTTTAAGCTGACGGGAACGGGGTAAAATTATTTTTACAACTTTATCTTCATTTATCCAGCCATATCATATTGGGATTTTGTAAACTAGTTTTTTTTAGCAGAAAATATTACCCTTTCCAAACATCTGTACAGCATTCAGCAAGTAGGACAGGTAGTTGCAAACCAGATAGGATAACAGCCTTACTTGATTGCTACTGACTTTCGCAGCTTCCAACAACTACTACAAACACTACAGCGAGAGGTAAGACTTCACAACATTATCTAAGATATACAAGCTAGTTTATTTTTGGGATGGAGAGAGAAAGCACGAAAAGGTGAGAAAACAAAGATGTGAGAGTGACTTTCTCTGGTACATTTGGACCTTTAAACCATTTTGTAAATAAAGAAATAGCTTATACCTTCATCTTCTCGGGGTTGGATGAAGAAGAAAGAAATGTTAAGGAAATGTTTTACTTACTACGGCCTCGTTTCCCTGTAAAATGTCAAAACTTCCTTTCAGTATTATCATGTTGAAAGGAATTGTTACACCTTCACTTAAAGTTACCTACACCATCTATTCTTTTAGCCGGGCTATACCTGTCCAAATTTTCTGAAGAAATATCAATTTCAGAATTGGTTTATTTACAAAGTTTTCGATTAAAAATTATACCTTTCTCTGTTAATTTTTAGCCACTACAAAAAGGTTTTTGACGGAAATACAAATACGAGTAAATACTTTTCGTAAGTCCTACTGGAAATATGTTAGACGCAACAATTAAATTAGTCTACACTTTGAATATAACATTTAGAAAAAACATTTAAAGCAGGACAAGTTGTACGAGAGACTTGGACATGCAGTTAAACTCAAAAGAAAGTTAACCAAACTAAACTTCAGCAGCCAAGACAAAGACTACAGAGAATTCTACTGGTATATCTGAAAGTAATATCAGTTGAAAGAAATTATAACTTTGTAATTGACTCGAAATTAATTAAATATTTGAAAAAGTCTCTAGCCTAAAGTCATAGAACGCCATTTTAAATGAGGTTTAAAGAAAAATGAAATTGTATACGAAGGTTGCTTGTAGGAAAAGAAACTTTCTCTTAGAAAGCAGAGAGAAAACGGACTCATTCATAATTTCTATTTCTATGCATATCCCTAAAAATTATAGCGCGTTCTACAAGCTCCTCTATTATCTTAAACTTTCTCTGTAGGTAAAAGGTCATTCTCTATTCTGGTGTTGAAAGAATTTTTAAGATTTTTACCGTTTCGGACGCGGCAGCCGTCACGAGCTCTTGTAAAGCTCGGACTGAGAGAGCTTGCTCGATTACAAACACACATTGTGTTAGGTCTGGTGGATTGTTCTGGTGAAAGTAAAAGTAGTTTTCTTCTTTGAGCATTGACATGAGCAAATGATATTTTATGATGACAGCAATCAAGAGTTAGGGAGATACTGATTTATTTAAAGTATAAAATTGCAAGTTAGCACGCACCTTATCCGCAATGTTTTCCAAGAAGCAGTGACGATTTCCAAATCCTTCGGCGGCAAGGCCCACTCGTTCACCGGTAGCGCCGGTGACGAGACAGACCATGTCTTCCTGTAATTATAAGTAGTTGGTCATCATCATTTATAACGCTCCTCATTCAATTTTAGCGAGAATGTCATACTTAAACGTTATTTGAAATCGTTTTGATTGAAATCGAATATAATTATTAGTTAGATTGGTAATTCCCAAAAAATTTTAAACTTCATAATCTATTTGTACATTCGGAAAAGTAAATTTGATTTACTTTCTGGATTTTTTCTGACTATGATTTTCGGGAAAAAATTTACTGACAGGAAAATAGGATGATGTCGCATTTAGTGCCATATTTACCTTGCACTACATTTCTATTCCATATCTATAAAATGAGCATTGACAAATATACATTTTCTCTAAAAACTTGTCTGCAATACTCCATTGTATTAACAAGATAATTCCAATCTTGAGAAAGAAATAGGCTATGTCTCTGAAAGAGTGACATTCTTATTTGCTTTTTGCTTTCGTATAAAGCAGAATGAAGATTGCAAATATGCATATTGCCAGTCTCATGTGTATTCATAGCGTAATTGACAAACATTTATGCTCACAATATCCTATTCTAAAAGAAGGAAAAGTAAAGAAAGGTTGGAGATCACTCGTATCCGGTGTAGACTATGCCAAGTCTTAAAGCTTTGATGAAACGCTGATTTTCTCAAACAATATAAGCGAATGGAAAACGTATGTCTTTTTCTATTTCAATTCTATCGTAGAAAATGTGCGTATAGAGTTTAGCATTTATATCCGGTGAGAGTTCACTCGTAAGTGAATTGTTAGCCGAGGGATTTTTTTTTGTTTGCTAAATTTAGTGGAAGTGGGAGAGTGCAATTGAACAGGGTAATCTAGCTGAGATGTTAAATGTGCGAGTGGATTGGGTAAAGCTGTTTTATGACTTGGGCTTGAGATCTCTGCTTTACGTTGAAGGAATTTTTTTAGGGTTTGAGCTAAAAGTCTGTTGTTTGCAAATAGTCTACGGATCTATTACCATTATCACTGTAATAGCAACATTCCGATTTTAGATGACTCACATGGATTTTGCTTTAAGGTTCTTGATTCTTTCAGGGTAACAAAGAGGGAATGGAATAAATATTTAGAAATGCCCTTGTCTTTCGAACATAAAAGTTATTGGTCGGCTGCTGTTTCGCTGTTGAGTTTTAATAATGGATGTGTGATAAGTAGATGGAGTTTTTTCCTTCAACTCTAAATGTTGGGCTATGGGTGGGTGAAAGGATGGAAGAGTTGCTAATTAGAATAATGTCAATGAAGCTTATAAAGTTTTGGAAGGACTAAGCAAATTTTATAGATATAGTCTATAAGAAAGAAAGGGGAGGGAAGACAAGCTCTTTTTAATGAGCGTTTTTTCATCCATTTTGAAACAAAAAAGGGTTTGGCAGTGGTACGGATTTTTGGAATTGGTAGACATGAATTTTTATGCTTTTGCTCATCAGAGAAGAGAGTGCTTTTGTTTTAATTCAACTTCCTGCCTAAACCTTTCTAGATGGAAGGATATTGAGTTAAATTACTGGAAAATTTGCAAATTGACTTGACAAGAAAGTTTAAAGAAATTAATGTTTTTATCAATTACATTAGATATCTAATTAACCGAGTGACTTTCACTTTGAGTAAAAGTTGTAGCGAAAATATTGAATATAAGAAGACTTGACCATCTTGTTGTTGAAAAAGTACAATAATGGTTGTCTAACCAAAAACGTTTCCTTTTAAAATGATAACATTTTATGTTTACTTTAGTCCCACGTAATTCCCCATTTTCTTTGACAGATATTCAGTTTGACAATTGGGTAATCCAATTTCTCTCAAATAATAGCCTTTTCCGATTTTGTCGGCATGTGCATAGGTCAACTACGCTTATTGATTCTGTCCAGAAGAACTTGCTTATTAATGATGAATAGCTTTTCGCTAAAGTAATAGACGGGGAAATGCAATACGCATGAAAAATTGACAACAATATAAAGGTCAGTAATTTGTCTTATCCAATCAATCCCTAAAAAAAGCTAACTTATTGTCCCCATTAGACATATCTGCAGTAATAAAAGTAATAATTAAACGCGTTTATTGCTGACAACAAACATGATTTATTTCCTAATTTCTACACGCTTTTCCGGAAGAATATGGCATTCAATTAAGTCTAATTAGTGCCCAGAGACTAGTTTTATTTAAGACCTTACCGTCCGTAGGAATGAAACATCATCTTGCTCCGATCCTCCTTCAGTATCCCCCATTCTGAGTAATTTACTTTTTATTTGAACACACTTCTATTTCAATTATTCTCCACGATTGGTTTTGCTGGCTTAAAGTATGCAAATCTCCTATCTCGTATCCTTTAAAAAATCCTTTTGAGTTGGAAATCTTTCAGGGCATCAAAAGCCGTTGATTTCCTTTTCATTCAATATTAGCATTAGCATCACAATCCACCGCATACTCTACTGCAGTGGTTTTAACTCAAAAACTTTTAAGAACATTAGCATTTTTCTTGGAGAAAGAAGTGCTGAGATTTTCTCCGAGTATGAAATGACTTCCTTTTCAATGTTTTTCATATATTTGGCATAAAAGGGAGTTCGGGGCTACTTAACAACTATCAACACGTATTATGCTAAATTGTTGGGGTAAGAGCGTGTAACGCTTTTAATAAAAATGTAATGTCGTTCGCTGACCAAACCGGAAGTTGAGAATTGAATGGAAAATATCTCTCTCGCATAAGGATCCAGGATTGAGATTATTCAAGAATTTCATGCAACTCCAACATATGCACATCCGTTTTATAAGGTGTTTGAGTATCCTAATCCTGACCGTCTTCGGCAAAATGGGAATGGTATAACCACAAACACTCACTTGAAACTCTAGAGAACCAAAGCCCGTTTAACTTTTCTAAGCTAAAAACTTATGAACATGATCACTTTTATTCTCAGAGCTATTCCGAGATTTCATAGAATGCTAACGGTCTTCTTATAACTATTGGTAAAACAGGAGAGCACAGAAATAACAGCTTTTGGCTCACACATTTAGACACTAACTTAACTGGGATGAGAGGGACAAGGAACTGTTTCTGGGAGAGATTTTTTTTCTCGTCAAGAAAATTTTCAGGCAAAAAACCGTTTCTTCTTCTTAAAATGAGCTGTGTGAGGAGAGAAGACGACCAGCCCGTACGGAAGCGGAGCTAAGCCCGCACTGCCGCAATACTTTTGCATGGCATGGGGAAAAGGTCTTGGAAAGAAGAAACGGAGCATTGGAAACTATTTACCTTTCACTCCCATGCAAATCCTATACGCTACAAAAATATCCACTTCCTATAACACCTCCTTTATCAATACTGGGTCTGGGAACATGTATATTTTCCTTCCGTCTCTGCTTATTTTTGCATTTTAAAACAAGAATCTTATAATTATAGATTTTTTCATGTCAAAGTAGGAAATGTGTGGAAGCTACAGAGCCAGACGTGCAACAGTGGCGCTTGCTTATCACTGCCAACTTTCCGGTGCGTGTATGAAATCATGAAATGAGTATATTTTTTCGATTCAATTTTCTACTGATGAGCTTGTAATGACTATGTCCATGTAAGATTGCCATCTTCGGTTGGATCCGTTAACCCTAACCTAACAATAATTGTATTAGAGTGGTACTCTTTATTTTCCTAAGCATTTTTTTCAAACTGTGAGACTGTTTATATAGGCATTGGAATGATTATCATCCTAACACAAGTTAAAACGTAAAAATCCCGAAATTTTCCACAATATAAAAGAACTACGAGACTAACACCTGAATATAATAAGAAACTCTTTTATTAATGTTATTACAGCATCACCAATGTTGACAAAATGTTATATGAAATTCAATATTAAGTTCAGTTCTCCTCTCAACACAACACAACATTGACGACATACAACTCATCATACAATACAATAATAATGATTAGCCATATTTTCTCAGCATTGAATGCACACGAAGAACTATAATAATTATGATTACGAGTAGACTTAGTCCTCATGGATGTTGGTTTTTGTTCAAGTATCAATTATTACAAAAAAATGTTGGACTTTATCTAGTTTTTTTTAACTTGTTCATTATCAGAGAATTTTGATATAAACTAAAGTTTTTTCAAAATATTAGAATTTTCTCAATATTCCTGATTAGCTTAATACAATCAGAGTAGCAATGAAAAGATAAGTTTTTTGTATTCTAAAGCTTAAAATGAATTACAATACTTTCAGTAACCTTACGCAAAAATCTATTAAATAAAAACCATTCAAAAAAGTAACCACATTCACACACTCTTATGACTGTTAATTAATAATAATCGGACAATTTTTTTTGACCAGTCAACTCTGCATTACAGGTGATAACGGTTCTCTAAAGACATTTAGTATTTAAACACTCCAGTCAACTCCATGAGGACTAAGCTTGACTTGACCAACGAAAAGAAACTTTATAGAAAGAACAAATATGTGCTTAGTAAGTGGACCAAAAAGAGACCGGCTTAATCTCTCCTTTTAGTTCCGATCAGTGGCCCTCAGTTTCTCTTCCACTGCATCCATTGCCGCTTCCGAAGCATCTGTGGCCTAGAAAAACATTAACAAAAAATTAGTTACACAAAATGACCACCGACCCCGCCCCCACCGGCCAAATCATATCTCTACTTACTTGGATATATTTCTGCACTCCAACCAATGACTTCTTCAGGGCATCGAAGCTGGAAGAGTACAACATCTTCTTCTTGACTTTAGCCGTATCAGGACACCACAGCATAAGGAACAATTTCTGTTTCTTGGAAGCCTAAAACCAAATCAAAGAAAAGCAATTGTTAAATAATTTCTTCCAACTTCCTCAAGTCAATACCCTTCCCAAACCCCTATTTACTTACCTCAGAGGTTCCCTGACACTGGTGCGTATATTCAAAGTCAAAAAGTCCATAACGGCATTCTCCACTACCACCCTTCTGGAGATCTTCCAGGAATGCGTCATACGCGGCGTCACGCGGACCTACGACCTCAACATCTATTTGTTTCTCATCCTTAATGAAGAAGACAACGTAGCGGTACTTCTTATCTTTCTTGATCTCCTCATAAGTCGTCTTACAAGCGTCTGATACTGTCACACCAGATGCCATCTTGATTATTCGACCGAATCCTTCAAAAACTTTTCACTTTCACCCTTTCCCACTCTTCCCACTTCTCTTTTAAAGTCAAAACTAAACTAAACTTTCAACCCCAAAAGTTAATTTATATTTAACTTCATTCAACTTTTAATCCCCAACCGGAGAGATGAAGATGACGAAGAGAACGGACGTGTGAAAAACTAGTCACTAAAGAGAGGAGGAACAGAGAAAATTAGCGACTGACTCACTCGGAGAGCAATGATCAACGCGAACTATTTTTTTCCTACATCCACCCAGCTTGTCACACAAGGGCCGCTATAAAAGCTTAACAAAAGGAGTATACCAGACTGCTTATAACGACCAAGTTATAATGCATGGTGAGGATAGCCTAATATAAAAGGGAGAGGAGAATACCGCGTTCCTATGAATGCTCTAGTGTGTGGACGAAAAAGGATGAGTGATCCTACTTTTTATTCATCACTACTTTTTTCTCTCATGTGGGGTGAGCGATGGTCAAAGAGTTTATCAACCGTTGATAACAGAATGACGTAAATTACGTCACTTTTAGTCACGTAATTACCTTTGTTTTGATAATTGGTCAAGTGGTTTTAATTATGATTAAAAAAAAGTAGCAGTGAATGAATATTATTACCTTTTAAGGTAATGAAAATAGTTTAGGCCGAGTCATCATGACTGGTTAAAATGATGAATAATTGTTTTTAAAGCAATCAAATACCCGGGGTCAATAGATTAAACGTTGAAGTGCGTTAAACTCAAAGAATTCTTTAATTTTTGACGGGCTTTACTGAGAAATTTGCGTACTTTTTAGTGTGCGCGCATAATTACATACAAACAGATAATTATATTTAGTTAATGACAGACTCATTCATAATCTGCTTGACTAAATATTTTATAATTTTGACATTTATAATTCATGCTGATTGACATTTTTAAGTCCAAAAATGGTCGTAAATCAGCCCCAACTCTTCATTCCATTTCCCACCTCTATGAACAGCAAAGCCCCCTTGCGTTTCTTCTTCAAAGACCGCTTCTGATTCTACACTGTCTACCTCTTTACTTTTGCATTCTCATCTCAATCCAATTTTTTTTTGATACTCGTTCTTTTTTACCCAAAAAAGTCTCCGTCTCTTGTATGCCATCCAAGTAATGTGTTTAACATCACACGTCGCATACCAGAAAAAAAAACTACCAAAAATTTTATATTCTTTATAATACTTTTCTTACATGAATTTGTTTCCTCTCCAAAAAGCTCTTAAAAATAGAACGAAATAGCATTTAGTCAACTTTTATGAATGGCTTTATACTCATGTCTACCTCATCCTACGTCTGCCTATTGCAGACTCCCCTCTTTATCCGCATCCTCGGAATCTATGACATAAGATGGGCTTCTAAATGCTCTTTTCACTGTTTTCACACATTTTTTCCTCGCCGCATATATCCTTCCATCCAGTTTTATAAACACGGAGGATACGAAAAATCTCCGGCTTGTCGGCTTCCATCCATCCAAAATCATGGAGTTCTATCATCAAATCGTCACATCACATTTTTTACATATCACCCGGTCATCCACAGCAAAGCGTCATATTCAGCCAATTCCTCTCTTCCACTTTTCCATCATGTCATATAATTTAATGAAACATTCAATGTCTCTCTCTGAAAAGGTATATGATTTTTTCAGCTTTGATTATCTCAAAAGGGATGTTAACATGTATGAGAGAATTGCATTCACTCTCAGAGAACTCACAGCATCCTATGAAAAAATACATAAGAGCAGAGCTGATTGTACAAGTCCAAAAGACGAAATAGGATAGAGCTGAACAACAAGAGCTGTTTGGACAGAGTTTTTACCATTTATGGGCATGGTCAGGCTCGAAGGAAATACGTAGGCTCGATTCATCACAGCTCCCTTTCTATACCATTTACTAAATCAAAGCTCAAAACGCATTCGACGAGAGTGCAATTGTATGATTTTTTTTTAAGCTGAGGTTTTCTTGGTTTCCCTTTTGGTTCAAGAGTCGACGACTACTTTATATGCATTTTATTATGAAGCGTATTTTGCAGGAAGATTGAAATTAGCCTTATTTAGTAAAGAACAATTATATTATGACAAATGCCTAATCATACAAGTACATAATCCATTTTATGCGAAACATATCTTGATTCTGTTATTACCATTTTATCGCCTTTTTAACATCAAACATGCTTCTGTATCAATTTGAGAGCCGTAGAGAGAATGATAAAACAAAATAAAATGACAAAGCCCACTTTTCATCACTTTTTAACATGGACTATTTGTGGAAATTACGCCATTATTTGCACTACTTTTCGTCCTAATAACCTTGCCTTGAAGTGGTATTGGGTTAACCTATCGATAAGAGAGGAAATGGAATCGTTTTGAGTGAATGCTCTGCATTTACATGAGCGTCCGTGCTCATTGCATATGATTATGAAATGGATTAATTAATAAAATAGGCGAAAAGAATAATAGTCAATTTTACTAACAATTTCTCATTTTATTTGCGTTATAATAAGGACTTCCAATATTAAAATTTTCCAACATTTTTCCCTTGAAAATTAATTCTCGGACTAACACGACCAAAATTCTGCTTTACCAATCAAATAAATACTGATACAAAAACTCGGCATTCTTTAACATACTTGACGGCTCATTCATCTTATCTGCAGAAGAATTTTTTATTACATCTAATCTTACCACTTTAAATGGTTGTATTAAAGATTATATAATAATACTAAACTGTTTCTGATTTAAAAGGTTCATTGTTGACGTAAGTAATATTCAGCGAATGGAACAATGAAATGCTAAAATAAATTATTACCAACTACGTAATCTAACTTAACTAATGCTTAACTAGAGTTTCCGTGCGCCAAAATATAGTTAAAAGATTTTCCTGAATTTTTACTTGAAATATTAGAGGTTGTGGGTGAGTTGCGAGATTTTGAAGGAAATATTTGCCCCGACTTTCATACGATGCTGATTCTCCGTTTATACTTACTCCTGGTCAAATTAATTTTCTCCTTAAACCATGAAACAATTATATCAGTCCTTTCTTCCTCTTATACTCTTCCAAATTCAGGGAGCGTCTTGGAGCAATTTCTTGCACTTGAGGGATTGAGGGCCGTGCTACAATAGGCAAATTGGCTGTAGGTTGCACAAAGTAGAAAATAGGCATTTTATTAAACACGAAAGACACATTTGATTTTGATTCCATACAGTAATTTATAGAATGCTTTATTACGTGGGAGTTTAGCATCCAAGTCCAGTTTAATATCAAAGTCATGAGCAGAAAACAAATCTCCATTCGATAAAGAACCTTTGCCAGCATCGTCTTCTTTCTTAACGTCAAAGGGGAACGACAAATCCGCATCCAGTCCGAGCTAAATTGTTAAATAAATTACATTGTTAATTGCCGCTAGATTGTCACTTGAGCTATTATTTCTAGTAAATGTTTAATATTTTTATTACCGAAAGCGGTAACGGGGGTAAAGTACTTGACAGTCCATTTTTACTATCAATTTCGTCAGTTTCATCCGCCGGTTCTGGTTTTGCTTCAAATTTAGCTACTGGGCTGTTGTTACTTTCGGCAGTTGTGTTGAATTTTCGATGTAAGACATTTGGCTTCGTGTGCCGTCTTGTAAATGGATCTTCCACAACCTTTCCTTGGTTTGCTTTATACTCCTCCTACACATTTTAAGTAATAATAGCATTGGAATTAACACAACTAATAAGCATGAGTTTGATGAAGCCTTCACCATGAAGGCTTTAATTGAACCAAATTTGCGTACCATAATGGCTTTTTCAGCTTCCTCCACGTTCCTTTTTCGATTTCTTTCGTTAATAAAACTAATCGTCTGAATGCTTGAAGATCTTTGTTTGTCTAATTCCTTTGCCCTATCGTCTAGTTCTTGAATTTCTTCTTGTAGCTTCTCCGCCTGTGCATCGTCTCCCCTAAAATATGACAAAACAGTTTGTGACAATCATGACATTAGTCTGATGTCGTTAGCGATGTTGGTAATGACATAAATACTTACTGCTGAGTTGCCATTTCCTTCTTCTTCATTAGTTCCGTTTTCGCAACTGCAAAGTTTACCGGTGCTTTCCTAAATCGAGCCTTTTCTTGAACAATCTACAAGAGAAAATTTAGATTAGAAAGATTGCATGACAGGAATAGGACTTTGTCATAGAACTTTTCTAGCAATATTTACCTGCGCAATATCTTCTTCCTTATATTCATAATCTGCTGCCTCTTTAAGTTGTTTCACTTTCTTTTCCACTTCGTCGGTTGTAGGCAAAACTACCCCTCGTTTCTCACACTGATCTTTCCATCGGTCAAATTCATCTTTTGTAATGGGGGAATTGCTGACAAATTCGAATCTGAACACTTTTTCATCGTTAGCATGTCGAATCTTTGCACCCTTGTTTGTCCTAGTCTTTCCTAGATTGTAAACTTTTCCCGTTTCTACAATCTCGGTTATTTCGCCTACCTAAATAATTTTACAGAAAATTCTTCATTAACTTCCTTCAATTCATTATATTGCTTTAGTCATATGAGTACGTTACTTACCCTATAAACAGGAATAAATTGTCTCGACTGTCCAATTCCTATTCTTACAAAACAGCCCTTCACAACATCTTTCAAGAATGGCGCATGCACCCACCTAATAAATGACACAATTACAAAACGACAATATAAGTGAATCTATTATCGTAGCGGTCGTAGACTTATTAGTGCCATTTACTTCTCAAAGTGCTGCCTATCCAATCGTAATTTATTCAGATCTTCAAGTGTTTGAATGTATTGCGGCTTCCTTGATCTAGAAATGTAAATTAAATTTTCATCCATTAACCTCGTCCAATAGCAAATATTTTACAAAATTCGGCAACCAACCTTTCATCAGGCTCAGAATCTGATGAGCTGCTGGAACTTGAGCTGCGAAATTTTTTCCTGTCTTTAATATCATCGTCGTCTTTACTGTCAGATCCACTGTCATCCGAATAAATGTCTGATGCTTTTATTTTCCTGGCTTTCTTTTCGGCAATCGAGCTAACCTCATCCTTCAAATCAAGGTCGTCATCTGCAGCCTCTTCTTTCCGCTTCTCTTGCTCCTGTCGCTGTTTGTCCTTCTCCTGAGCCCTGGCCATTTTTGCTTCTCTGTTTGCCTTGAGAAGGTCCAACGCTTGGGTTTTCTTGTCAACTTTCCCTTCCACCGTTTTCTTCCTTTCTTTGCTCCGTTCCTTGGCGTCCATTTTTAAAGCAGAACTTTGACTTGCACTTTGCTTCCTTTGCCTGTAAAACGTTAACAATAATTGCATATAAAATAATGCCTAATTGTATTTAATTTATTAGTTCTTGTGCCCCGACGCTTTTCTCTTTTACTTACCGTCTCTGATCCTTCTTTTTGGCTTGTCGAAGTTTCTTTTCAATGTCAAACCGGGTGCGCATAGCTTCTCGTTGTTCAATACGCTTAAAGATTTCCTGCTCTCGTTCCTTCTCCGTCATGCTATTTAGCCGTCTTCTATCTTCAGCGTCTCCCATTAGTTCGTCATCATAGCCATCGTTGAATTCTTCGTCGGAAGAGTCTGAATGACTATCCGAATCAGTGTCCACCTCGCCTTCTTCCAAGTCCGAGCCCGTTTTAATGCGTTCGATGGTACTCGACTTAACCGTAGATGAGATCGCTGAGCTGGCTGGTGGCGGAGGTATCCCTGTGGACGAGGTGACCCGGCCTTCGTCATCTTCTGAGTCAGACGACGAAGAAGAAGAATGCGTTGTTCCACTAGTCGATCTGTGCGATGTTCGCCTTCCAGGCTTTTTCTTCATCGGCTTCTTAGACTTTGCCGAGTCCGCCCAGTCAGAGTCCGCTGATTCAGACGAAGACGGAGCCTCAACCTTCGGTTTCTTCTCCATTGCCATTGGAGTCTTCTTCTTCCGGGATAGCGACAACATGTCCTGCAATTCATAATTATCAAATTATTCTTCAAATTAAATTCTTAATCTTATTAAAAATAAAATAGACTCATTATTTACAAAATTCCAAACATACCTGATCAATATCAGAACCAGAGTCCGATCCCGATCCACTCGAGTCAGTTAAAACATCACTTTTCCGTTTAGCCGACATGATTGCACTTATTATCCGAATATTACGACAACCACCGCGCTATCGCCTTTCCGCCTTCCTCTCCACGCTCCAAATCCAAGACCCGCCTGGATACTAATCTAAATCGCTTATCCTCAGCCCTAAAAAAATCAAAATTACGCATCAACAAAACCCCAATTTTCAGCCAACAACCAATGTTAAAAGGTCACTTTTTACACAAAACCACTCCAAAAAAACCAATTCAAACACTTACAGAAAAAACGTATCTCCGCTTGCCAAAAACGAAATCCCGAACCCACCCAACTCCACTTTTCCCAGATGACTCGGCTCTTGTCAAAGTCCTTGAGTCCGCTCAAGGTTTTCTCTTCACCGTTAAATCCAACCGTTAACCCTTTTACTTCTATCACCTGATATTAAAAACTCATTAACCATCTGACTTGAACACGTGATCAGTCCCTAATTAGTCCAACTAATTTTTAGGCACTAATTTTCACTCCAATTTTAATTAAAACTATGATTATTTAAGAATCCCCAATTAAAACTTTCACAAAGAGACCACCAAAAGAGAGGAGCCGACAGGTAAAATCGAAAAAGCTTCCGCTGTCGTCTTCTCACATCCCTTTTATGTTTCGCGTGCATTTACTATGGCATTGGTTGGTTATCAAGTGAGATGAATAGGAGGGTGCACACAGTCCCAGTCTGGCTTTGCCCATGTCAA
Organism: Rambutsinella grinnellia; assembly: GCA_027743725.1. NCBI lineage: Eukaryota > Metazoa > Arthropoda > Collembola > Entomobryomorpha > Entomobryidae > Rambutsinella > Rambutsinella grinnellia. The sequence goes on along the minus strand of JAHZMU010002504.1, from coordinate 28,196 downwards.
ATGACATGGGTAAATGCGGGTAAAGCTCGTGACGATTGAGAAACGCAGGAAAAAGCTGTAAACAAAAGTGTTCACAAAAATATATGATTGGTTGTGATTGAATGATTAATTATTGTGATTTAAAGTAAATGATTACGGAAGAATGAAAGGGATTAGATGAGTTTTGATTAAGACGAGCAAGTTGATTGGGTTTTAGTGATTGGTTAATCAGGTAAGTAATCAACAATCAATTAAATTGGTGTGATTGACTATGATCGATGATTGACGATGATTGTGATTGATTTTTAGAATGGACGTTGACGAGGAAATTGACGTTGAGAAGGTAGATTTTCCAACTATTTCAACGACCTCGGATGTTGGAATGGAATTGGAGGCGACTAATGAAGCGGATATGTCAAGTCAGCTATCGGACGTCTCCTCCACATCGTTCTCTTCATCTACTACGGAAGAAGGGAATTCATTCACGACGATAACGACAACAACTGCGATAGCAGTGACGTCTACGTGCGTATCTACCACCGGAAGTGGAGAAGTGGAGGCTAAAAGCTTTTCTTCGACGCCTAGAGCAAGCTCACCGGAAAAGAAGGTTATCAATTTAAGCCCGATTGCTATTTCGAACATGTTTAAAAATCCGGGGAAAGGAGCGGACGGTGCTGTGGGAGGGAAGGTGGCTATTGTCGAAGGGAGTAAAGCAGTGTCTAAGTCGGATTCTAACCAATTGAATTTAAGTCAGGCAATCGCATCAGTCACGTCGGCTCTGAAGAAGAAAGTTTTTTGCGCGAATACGAATTGTAATGCTAAAACGGATACAGTTTTTGAGGCGAGTGCTTATGCGAAATTGTATTTTGGGATGAAGACTTCAAATTCGCCAAAGATTTGCTTGCAGTGCTACAAGAAGGCGGAGCATTTCCATCAGGTACAGAAAATTTGATTGAATCTGACAATTCGCTAGACTAGACAATCAAGGAGGTTTGACTATTTTATTTTATTTGCAGACATCAAAAGCGCTTATTAAAAACAAGAAGAATTTGTTCGATCTCAAATGTCAAATTCAAACCACATCATCAGATGCGGTGGTGGATTTAGATAGTCCAGGTATTTATCTTACTGCTGGTTCTGTCATTTTCATTTGGTAGATAAGAGTTAATTCTAATTTATATTGTTTCAGGTAACAGTCCACACGTATCAGATGATGAAGACACGAAGGAACCTGATGATCTTGAATTATACTCGGTGTCAATGGATAAAATTAATGTTGTCCTTGCCGAGACAATGAAAAAATATGATATCCAAACACAGGTGAAGAACTGCACAGAAACTGTAAGCCATGAAGTGGAGGATTTAGGTATGTGAAAAGGATAAAAAAATATAATGGTAGAAACTACAATTGTAAATTTCTAACTGGATACCTTTCTCATATTTATTTAGCTTGCCAGTTTTCCAAATTGGAGTTGGATCTTGATGACCTGCGAAGTAAAATTGAAGGGGCGACGAAAACATATAATGATAATATTGCAACACAATCCAAGGCAAGAACAAATTGATTTGATGCAAATTAAGGATAGTATTGGCCTATTATATGTGGTAATCTTTTAATTTGTCTTTCCAAGCAGATTGTGGAAATAGGATCCGTTAACATCGACTCGCATGGTTCCATTTCGGTAAAGAAAGCTGAGGTAAAATGTGTCGAGGAACTAGGTCGGCTTGAACAGAAGGCGTTGAACAAAGCTGTCGATGAACTCCAATCTATGGGTAAAAATTCATTACTATGATTTTCACTAATATATGTTTGTGCAATGAATTTTGATCTGAAAATTATTCTTGATGATAGGTAAAAAAGGCGTGGGAAATGTCAATGTACAACAGGTATGTTCAGTGGTTTTGTGATTCATGTGCTTCTTCGGGGTTTATCGATTTATTCTTAATTTTTTTTATTGTTTTTATCTAGTATCCCAAAACTATCCCTGTTCCACCACCTCCGATTCCACCACAAAATCCAATAGGCAGGCGAATGCCAAAGTTAATATTTGTGAAGCCCAAAGAAGGTCAAGATGTATATGCGATGCATAAACATTGTCTTTTTTATTGGTTGCCTGCGAAGATTTTGAAAGTTGTATTGAGCATCTCTTCAAACCGACCAGTAAGACAAAAAAAGTTTTGAATTTTGATACTTCATATTTGGGCCAATTATACTTTAATATCCTTTATGTTTTATACTTTAGACGATTTACACTGTCAGATTCCAACAAAGAGTTAAGTTACGTGGTAAACCTGGCGTTGTAGACGACACTGATGCTTTTATCAAGGAGCTGACTGGGAAGCAGTTGGCGTTCAAGAAGCCAAGTACCGTAACCCTTCCAGTTGGAACGAGAATCATTGCTAAGTTTAAGGATTTGCTCAAGACGGATGTAGATGTTGATGGAATGTACTACGCTGGCATTGTGGCTGAAATGCCAAAAAGCCTTAACAAGTTTAGGTAAGAATTGAATTGAATATGTTAGGTAAATTAGTTAAGGAACTTACTAGCGATATATTAACTTTTTTGAAAATAGATATCTAGTATTCTTTGACGATGGCTATGCTCAATATGTGCATCCAACTGAAGTGTTACCAGTCGTGGAGTCATCCACAGATGTGTGGTGCGATGTTCATAGGAATTCACAAGATTTCATTCAGGAATATGTGAGCAAGTTTCCAGATCGGCATATGATCCGAGCTGAAATCGGAGCTACTTTTAACGTCGAGTTGAATGGTCAGTAATCTTAATTTACGTGATTAAAAAATAACTGAAGGTATTTTTGGGGAGCGGTTTTGTTGTAATGTAAAACTTCAACTTTATCCACAGGAAACTGGCTGCAAGCGCGTATCATGGAAGTTGATGGCTCCCTTATGAAGGTTCAGTTCTTGGGGAAAACGGACAGTTTACCGTATGAATGGATTTATCGAGGATCTACACGTCTTGGTCCGTTGTTCTCTCGCTTAAAGTCTTTAGAAGCAAAACCAACCGTTACAGTAGCGCGGCGTCATACGTACTCGTCGAGGGTAATGCTTTCTAATAAAATTCAAAAGATATGAAAGAAGGAACTTTCAAGGTTGATTTCTAAACTATTTTGTTACAGAAAACAAATTTCTCGTTCGAAATGAACAGAGACTGTGAGGATGAGGATGGGCAAAACAAGGTTGCGAAAAAACAAGTTTCAGATCCTCCTCCCGCCGCTAGAAATGGAGGAGTTATCCGAGCTAAAAATGGAGTCATTATTTCGACAGTATTAGAGTCTGAGGGAAATATGATTGTAAGTCTAACGCATCGAGATTTTTTTAGGATGGTTGTAGACAAGTCGGTCACCATTTTATAATTTTCTGTCCTTAGAAAATACAAATTCCCGTAGACTGTCCTTCACCCCGTCAACTTGTAAATCACAACTGTTCTCCAAAGTGTGCGTATCGATATGAGAATGATAAATACAGAAAAGTTAGTCCAACGGCAATTCCTTTCTATCTCGGCTGGGCACGGTAAGAAATTGAGAAAAAGAATATTGCTTTGCTTTCGGAAAATTTAGTTTCAGAAGACCAATGTTAATATCATTTTTTTTTTACCAGAGAACTGGCTGGCGTAAATCGTGATACAATATTTTACCACACTCCTTGCGGTGTGAGACTTGGAACCTATGAACAGATTCACGCGTATATTACAAAGACCGAATGTAAAATTCCAATAGACTTTTTCTCAATCGAGTCAAATATAGATTGTCTGAATGAATTCGAGCCTTCAAGACGAATCGAGTATCTCAAGGTAAAGAAATGAATTGGTAATAGTAAATATTCAACTCAGTTTTGTAAAATGTTTTGTCACAGGACATTTCATACGGTAAGGAGTGGACACCGGTTTCATGCGTGAACTCATTGGATCATGAACTTCCTGCCTACATGGAATACATTACAGCAAGGGTTCCTGGTGTCGGAGTGGAGATCAATGACGACGACGAGTTTCTTACGTGCTGCGACTGCGAAGACGATTGCCAAGTATGAAATATTTTTAGCAAGTAAAATCCATTGCAATAATTTGATTAATTTGGATTTTGTTGTTCGTTTTAAGGATGCAAGCAAATGTAAATGTTTGCAACAGACATTTGCCGGAATATCATTTAAAATTGCTAAGCAAGAGGGCGAAAATCTTACTGGATATCAGTTTAGAAGGCTAAAAAGCCATGTGCTAAGTGGCATTTATGAGTGTAATCGAAAGTAAGTAAAATTAATTAAAGTCAGTAAGAATGACAAGTTTTTGAATTAGAAAATTAAACTGCTATTGTGCCTTGTTTGAATAGGTGTAGGTGCCGGTCGACCTGCTTTAACAGAGTCGTTCAGAATCCTGTAAAGTGGCCCATACAAATGTTCAAAACTGTAGCGAAAGGATGGGGTGTTCGAGCGTTACACGATATGCCGGCGGGATCGTTTATTTGCGTTTATACAGGAAGATTGCTAACAGATGCGGGGGCAAATGAGGCTGGAATTGAGGAAGGTGATGAGTATCTGGCAGAGTTGGATTTTATCGAATGTAATGAACAGATGAAGGAGGAGTATGAGTCAGATTGTACGGATATTGAGAGTGAAGAGCCTGGTACCAGAAGCAACGCCCGCTTGGCAAGACAGATTTCAAATGAGGATAAATCAAGTAGCCAGCCAAGTAAGCATCAATTACGAATTACTTGTTAAATGTTCTTGGGTAAACGTTTGTAAGTATTTGTCTGTGTGCATTTTTCTAGAAAAACAAGAAGTAGCTAAAAAGTCGACGATTCAAAAGGCCGTTAAATCGACAAGTGGAAGAACTGGTGGGCGAAAATCTGGTATGACAATTATTTAAATTTAGAGGTTAATGGGTGTAATTGGTAATTTAATCAATCGATTTATGATTTTTATTTAAGATCATCTAGATGACTGTGATAGGATGTCTACGATCAGCAACGCCTCCACTGAAGTTTGTGGCCCCAGCAGCGCAACGACCAACCGTCCGGTTGCAAGGAAATCTGGTTCCAGAAACGGCACTTTGAGTAAGACCAATGGACAGAATCCTACAGGCGGAGGGGAGACATCCGCATATTCCGCGCCATCGCCCGCATCAACTGTGAAATGTGGTGATAGTGATGATGGTAAGGGAAGAGTACGCACGGGATGACAGTGGGCAAATTTGATTATTCGACTAATAATGATCCATTTCTATTTCTCTTTCCACAGACGACGACATCCAGATCTACTCCAGTTTCTCAGCGAGTGCTGCTGCTAAAAGTAACAAAAACGCTCCAAGATTGCCTCTCAGAGAGTATTTTGGGAAAGATGAATCTGTCTACATAATGGACGCAAAAAGTAAAGGGAATTTTGGGCGATACCTGAATGTAAGTTAAACCAGTTGATAGTGTAATAGTGAATGCAGGATTCAAAAGCCATTTACGATAACTCGATTTTATTCAACTTTTAGCATTCCTGCGAACCCAATGTGTTTGTGCAGAATGTGTTCGTCGACACCCACGATCTAAGATTTCCTTGGGTAGCGTTCTTCACCAAGAAGGATGTGAAAGCAGGGACGGAGCTTACTTGGGATTATAATTATGAAATTGGAAGTGTTCCAGGCAAGACATTGTACTGTTACTGCCTACAGCAGGAATGTAGGGGAAGACTGCTATAAACTGTGTTCATTTATGTAATATATGCTATTTGGAGATTGAAGAATGTCTCAATAGATTATGACTAGATAGATGCGATATTCATTTATCGACACAATTAAGTATTTATTTACAAATTTCAGTTCCGATTCCGATTCGAATTCATGCATCTGATAGAAATTGTTCTTATTGGATTGTGAATAAGTTAGTTTGCATTTTAATTTGTCATCTCTGTTATGTCGCATTAATGTTGATGGATATACCAATTAATTAAGTTTGCACTGTGTGATTTAATAATCTTTCCAAGACTAAATAAACTTCAATTTTTTGTGAAAAAACTCAAAGGCCAAATATTTATTAAAATATTCCTACATCCACATTATTGAATTATTGCTTTGAAAAATCAAAACATTTTACCTACTAGTAAGTAGATCAACTTTACATAAGAATTACCATAAAAAATATATTAATTAAATCGCAACTAAAACCTCAACAAATCAACTATATAAAAATTAATTATTGATTTTTTTTCTGCTTTAACAAAAATTGTACAATATCATCTATTTCTTCATCGCTCGACAGTACAGCTAGCAGAGCATGCAAGCACTCCCTAGCAAGTGTGTTGTCCTTCCCGTTATCAACTTTATCTTTCTTGGAGGTTTCTCGAATCTCGCTTATTTTCTTCTCCACGATTTTCTTAAAGAATTAGAATGAGTCAGATATTAGAATTCATCACTTTATCGTCAGTAACAATATGGAAAAATATAATCTATTCAAAAAGTGAAATTAGTACCTCTATAGCCAAGGAAAATTCTGGATTATTCCCAAAATTATAATGAACTGAATACAAGTTGACAATATTGTCATGTATATTAACATAACCTCCACAGCTCTCCTTATCTTCCTCTGCAAGGGTTGTGGCACCACTAACGGCTCCTTTCAACAAGGCTTTACCGCCTTTTTCGCTAACGGTTTTTACTAATGTGCCCCACCAATGCTCGCTCATCGTACTTTTTGGGGGTAGTGGGGGCCCAGGGGGAGCTACATCTAATTAATTTCAATAAATCTCGGTTAAATTTTATTTTAAATTGTTACCACTATTTTTCAAATATTTCTAGAACAATTTTTATATTAATACCTTTTCCAGAAGTTTCAAACGGTAGTGACCACATGAAGCAAAATATTGCTATCGAACAAGTATGAAAGGAAAACATGTTTAGTACTCACAATCAGTCACAACAATTAAAAATAATATTAATTATTTTATAAAAAGTCTGGAACGTTGCCTCACATAAAGAAAACAGCGCGCAAAAAATTGGCAGAGTTGACAAAAGCCACTTTAGTTGAGTGGAATTTTTCTTTTTACTCCAAATTATTTGCATATCCTGGTTTTGAAAGCGGTTAGCATCATGTTGCACCGTAGTCGCTAGCCTTTGTTCATAGTCCATTGCGATGTGAATGAAAATAGATTTTTCTCTCAGAACTTTGATTTTTCTTCTCCAAAAAATGTGCGCAGTGCATTAAATATCAACAGCTATTTAGTCTTATTAAATATTTAAAAATCACACTGCAATTTATGGAAGTAGTAACCAACAATATATCTTAACGAATATTTTATGACTTGTCCCAATATGAATATCTATCTTAATGGAGCGGAGAACTAGTATTTGTCTAATTTTAACATGAGATGGAATATGGAATAGTGTAAGAAGCTGAGATTATGTTTTATTCCCTTTAAAGTTCTAGTTCTAAACCCAAATCATCATTGCATTAGTGTGAAGAAGGTGAGGAGGAGGAAGCACAGGTACTTTTCTTCTCCCTAAAAAAGGTCATGATAAGATCCCATACCTTGTAGCAAAGGAAAAGAAGACTACATCGTTGAAGAAATTTCCATTACATTGCATCCCTCAACTTTATGAATAAGGTAGGCAAAAAGAGCTATCGCTTGTCTTTGTCTACTTTTAGAATATTTATTTTTTTCTCTCAAAGTACAAACAATATCAATCTTTTCCGTCTTTACAACTACATTTTATGGGGCGCTTTGAGATTCATTTTTCTCATCTTTTTGTTCCTTGTGCCTGAGACTTTCACAAGACTTAGAAAGACAACTTCCTCTCACACCCTTCATCGTCATTGGTATCGCATTAGAAGAAATCTCTGTCTCCTCGTCATCCGGAATTGTAAATTTAATTTTTCCTGGTCTATCCTCCCTCTCCATTTTTGATTTAACTTGGGCATGCAACAAACTAGCTTCCAACTCAGCTTCCGTACTACAGTGTTGAAATGGAACATTGGCAACTTCCATAACTTGGGTTAAAATTCGTACAATTGATGGTTTGATCTTCCACAAAATAAGCTCTTGATTCTTTTCATTGTACAACTTAAACAGATCTCGGATTCCCTACGAAAAAAAATCAAAAGTTAATCATAGACGCGAGTAAAAAACTATCATGCGTGTGGCACGAAATGGAACTTTTTTTGTCCTCTGTGCTGAAATATAATTCTTTGAGCATTTAAACTCTTTCAAAACAATATACCAATTAACTCTTAACAAAGTGGGATGAGTAGAGTATAAAAAATCTAGAATTTTTAAAAATTTCATACCAAAGCCGCTGTAAAATCTGCGTATTGAATATGCTGACAGTCAATCACCAAAGGTAGGTTTCCATTGCCCCATACCTGACCCGACTTTACAATTATATATCGTGTATACTCAATAGCTGGGAATACTAGTGACCTGTCTGTAGAAACCATTATGAATTTTGTTCCGGATAAAGTCTGTCAGAGAAAATTAAGAGAAATCTTCATCTTTTATTATTTCTTTCACATAAAATTATGATTCATTTGTCTTCTTCCTACCTCACATTTGCTAACACGAACCCCCGGTCTGGCCGCGTAATAGAGGAGGAACACAATGCTAATAATTAGCCCTGTCAAAATACCAAACTCGAGACCCACCACGAGACTAGTTATGAAAGTGACGAGCCACGGGAGCAAATCCATTTCTGAATTGAATAATTTCATTCAGCAATTTTGTACTAATTAAATTAATTTTTCTTATGGGAAATTACTTTTTGTCTTCCACATTGGATACAACACGGAGAACTCTACCATGCTAATCACTGCGCAAACAATAACCGCGGCTAGACTTGCTTTGGGGATGAAGTAGAAATATGGCGTGAGGAATTGTAATGATAATAAGACCATTACACCCGTGACTAAACCTCCCATGGGGGACTGGGCGCCGGAAGAATGATTGACTGTTGTCCTGCTAAAGCTTCCGGTAACAGTCATTGAAGAGAAGAATGATCCGATTATGTTAGCAACTCCAATTGAGACCATTTCTTGACTTGCTCCAACTCGGGATGTTCCAGCGAAGGCTTTGGCGATGGTAACGTGCTCCATTATAGCAAGTAAAGGCATCACAATGATTGCAGAAGCATCTTCTTTCAATAGCTTGCCGAAAGAGTAGGTCGCGTTGTGTCTGGGGTCGGTAAAGTAAACGGGAGGAAATTGGAGTGGGGGGAGTCCAGACGTTATATTGCCTAAAAGTTGAATGTTTCAGTCAAATCTCGTCAATAAATATTTATAACTTTATTTACCAACAACTTTCACCGCTGGAGAATCTGACCCAACTAATGTAAAGGCGAGAGTACAAACGACAATCACGATCGCATTCCTCGCGACAGAAATGAGCCAAACTGCTTTCTCAATCTTTGGATGGTCTTTAATTAACTTTGATAAAACTTTTGGGGCATGCTGAAAGATGAGGAGTGAAGCAATACATGCTATTGAGAGGAGAGTATCGTTCATTTTGATATCTGAAATGTGTTCCACGGCCCCACAAACAATGCTAAGGAATCCTTCCGCATGAAATGAGAGGCCTAGCAAAGCTTTAATTTGGGTGGAGCAGATTGTAATAGCTGCAGCTGCTGTAAAGGCACTGTTAACAGGTGCAGAGATGAAATTGACTATAAAACCTAATCGAAATAGGCCCATGCACAATGTCATAATTCCAGTAAGTAGTCCAAGAAGGACACCGTATTCAGGTGGCTTCCCTGACGAATATGATAATGTCATTATTGCTAAAACTGCAGTGGGCCCGATCGTAATTGACTTGGTTGACCCGGTGAAAATATAAGTGAAGCATCCAATGAAACTCGAGTATAGTCCATACTGCAAAATTTAATATCATAAAGATTTGAGTTTCATACGAAAAATCACAAGTCATACCTGAGGAGGAAGCCCTGCCAAAGATGCGTAAGCCAACCCTTGAGGTAGTACTGTAAGTCCGATAGTAATTCCTGCGACAACATCCGCCAACACCTTTTCCAAATTATAATGAGGCAACCATTCCACAATTGGGAACAACTTCGCCACTTCTTTCCTAGACACTAATTTCTGACAGCAGTTATCTTTCTCATCAATTTCTTGAAATTCACCCGCAATATTTAAATTAATGTCTGACTTTTCCTTTCCAGGAGTTGACACATTCTGTGCACTATTAGTAGAAGCAAGTTGCTCCGAATGAAGGGATATCTTTGACGATGTTCTGGACAAGCTTGCGAAGTTGTTTGTGCTGTAGGAACGAAGTAGTTCGGTTTTCATTTTGGGTTTTTAGAAACGTTGCTTGTCAGCAACGATTAGTTCCGATTTAATATTTTTGCACAGAGTGCAGTTAATCTAATTAAGTCACATTAATTTCCACTTTTCTAACTCTCAAATACATTTAAATACACATCGTCTCACTTTGCTCCAACTCCAGCATCAAGAAGTAGCTAATCAACACGATTCCTATAAACTCCTCTCATTCACTCTTCAAACGTCTTTGATTTTTAATTCAAATATTCCCATTTTATTATGATTATGTCTGCGCTCCTGAACTTTATTGTTATATCTTAAGGATCGTAAACAAGGAAAAACTTTAACCTCCACTTCCACTCTGATTTAATCATTAATCAGAGCTCTCTTCCAGTGGAAAAAAAATTATTATTAATTATTCTATTATTCCTTTCGACGCAATTCTGAATAATTGTGTTCAAATCAAATAGTGAAATGATTGCTTTGTTTGCGTGTACATATGAATAAAGAAAAGATTGTTAGAATCGAATAGAAAGAGTCGGGCTATATGGATGATAAAATTATAAACAATTAATGCCATAATGTCATTAAATTTTGCATAAAAATTTTCTAATCTACTATTAAACATTCGGCATTTTTATCACCGCTCTTATTATCAAACAAAACAATAAAAGTAGATTGAATATGAATGAGATTCATAAATATTTGCAATCACAATACAATGTTGTTGACAGCTTCGGGTTATTTCCAATGCTGGAATTCCATGATTTTTTCATAATTAATTTATTTGCTTGGATTAGTTTTTTCCTTATTGTTACAGAGTGGCACTGATTCTTTTTCATAAACACTTGGGTTCACTCACTCGAATAAAATGCGATGCATTTTCACACGTGCAGTTCCTATCGGCTCGTTAGTGCTACTGGTTAAAACTTTGTTCTTTCAGACTTGTTCCCATTTTGTAAATTTCAAGATATGCAATTTTTCAACAAGCTATCCCTACAAATTTCACGCTATATTTTTTAATGGAAGCTTTTGGTATAAAAATAATAGTTTGTGCGAATCCCACTAATTGCTCCTCTTATCCACTGGTTGATCTACTGCTACTGGATAGGATGAACTTGAACTTTTAGAATAAGAACCGTTGATAAGCTATTATTTCTCACGTAAGAATTGCAAGTGGAAAAGCTTATGACCATGACGTGCGTCATGCCCAGGAGCTGGGACTAGCAAGTTTCTTATTTTGCTAATTAACATTTGTTTATTTAATTTTTTGTGACATGTCGCCCCATTCTGAAATCTAAAATCCCAAGTCAAAAGGTTCACATCAATTTAATGAGAAATTGGGGAAATGATGCAAAAGTCGGGAATTCTTGGACCTGCGATTTTTGTCGTAGATTTTATCATGAACCGTTCCGGTAAAGAAATTATTGCTCCACCATAATCTCAACGAGAGATGAAAATGGAAATGTTTGGTAGTTGATAATCAGCTTGATCACGAATGGCGAAATGGTACTCCTTGTGGGGTATGAAATTAAAATGACTCATGAAAAGTCTGGGAAAATATGGCATTTCTCATCTTTAAAATATTTCATGTAATGAGTGACGATAATCAATTAAATTTTTTGAAATGGGTGGAAAAATCCTTGCAATAATTTCTGCACCATCTGCACCACTTTGTTGATTATCTAATGCAAACAGTTTTGTTATGATTTCTCAGAGAGATAATTTTCTCGTGATAGAATCATGAAACACAAGTGTCCCTCAGATCTTCAATGCAAATTCGGATAAGTATAAGCCACGAAGTTAGTGAAAAATAGCCCGCAGATATAATTAATTTATAGTAGGAATCCTACGGTAGGATAGCTTTTTGAATTGAATCAATTAAAACACAATGTTCGAGTATATCAGTTTACAGATGTTTTAATCATTTAATATAAATAATATTTTAGAACTTATTGCTACCCTATAATTCTAATAATTAGATGGAGAGTGAAGAGAAAAAAGATAGGAATGGAAACAATGTGTACATCTCTACATGACTTCATCTATACAATATAATATAACAAAAATCTTTTAACTGATTCATTACTTTCTTGTGCAATCAGCATATACCGAGTGACATATGAACTGGTAATAAAAATATTTCTTGAAAATCATAAACGTATCTGTTAATAATACATAATCAGTAATTTAAACATTAGTTAAATAACTTCAACACATTTTTTTACTTCAAGTAAAAATCATTTATGGAATGAGAAGATTTAGAAAGCATATACTTTGCACATTATGAAAACACACTTATAAATTAAACACATTATCCTAATGTTTCTGGCTGTTCAATGAAAAACATACAACTGATTGAAACTCTTTTTGTGCTAATTATTGCAATTACAAATATTTAGTATATCGCCAGCTTGGCACTTGCAGAAGGTATTTTTCATGTTGACTTTGGTTGCTTAAATAGTTAAGAAACTTTAAGTCTATTTGGGACTGATTTTTTAACCAGCTCGGACACCCAACTTTTCTAATACTCTTACACCTCGCTCTTCATATTCCTCTCGGGACATCCAGAATGTATCTTTGTCTTTCATCACACTTGCGAGGACAGCTCCTCCTATAAATACCATGTCTTTCCTACGAGGTGGGTCTTCAATTTTGATTTTAAATTTCTACATGAAGGCAATTAAAAATTAGATATTTAGATATTACCAACTCATATGATTTTACTTATTAAAAAGCACTCACGGAAAGTTTTTCCGTATCTCCTTTGAGCACTCGTTCAAGGTAAAGTTGTTTGATTTCTCTTTCAAGTCGACTAGGAAGTCCTGGGTACATGGTTGAACCTCCAGACAGTACTATATGTTTGTAAAGCTCTGGCCTTATATCAATATCTGCTTGTTGAATGGTACTAAACACCAACTCAGCAATGCCTTGACCTTCGACATTTATTAAGTGTGGTTGGAATAATGCCTCTGGAGCTTCAAATCTCTCGCCGCCCACTTTAATTACTCGTCCATCAGGAAGCTGAAAAGTAGAGACAGGCATAAACATTAATTTCGGGACTAATTCTAGTTAGAAATATTCTTCTCCTCCCATACCGTGTAAGTTTCTACAAGGACTGTTGTTTCCAGTGCTAACTTCTGCTCTGTTTCAAGATTGTATCCAATATAGCAAAGTTTCTCCTTCATCATCCGAACTGTTTCGAAATCTGCTGAATGGTTGAATGCATATCCCCTCAAAAGCAGAAGCTACGAGTTGAAATCACATCCAGTATTAAAACAGTTTACATTTTTTTAAAAACTTAATTCTTTTCTTTTTCTCCCCTCACCTTAATGAGGTATCTTGTAATGTCACGACCAGCAATATCTAACCTTCGGGTTAGATGTGACAACGCAAAACCATCGTAAACAGGACAAATATGTGTTACACCGTCTCCCGAGTCGACTACCACTCCAGTAAGCAGTCCTTGTGCGTATAATGTAAGCACAGCTTGAATAGCAATATAGACTCCAGCAAACTGGTACTTCTCGAACATGACCTGTTTAAATAAAAGTTAGGGTTAAAACCAGAATCTCTGATTTTTCAAGAAAATAAATTCTAATTTGCCAAACGTAGTCTTACTCACCTCAATCATTCTCTCCCTGTTCTTTGTGGGGTTCATGGGAGGTTCAGTAAGCATAATTTTGCATCCTATTGGATCAAGGTCCATTTTCGCCGGCCCAAATGTATAATCCCATAAATGGAGCATGTCTTCCCAATTTCTGTATAGAAATATTCAGTTTTACAAATCCGACCTCACAAAGTGTAACAAACTCAAATTGTATACCTCACAACTCCATTCTCCATCGGATAATTTACCTCCAACATAGACCGAAGTTTACTAGCATCATCTCCAATCATTAAATCCTAGAAAGCAAAAGCTTCGATTAGATTCTCATTTATCAAAAATCTACACCTTCACTGAAGGTCCTTCAGACTTAAATCATGCAAACAATATACACAGATCATGCAAAACAAAAAATGAAACAGTCTACTTTAAAATCGCTATTAGTAAATGACGATGTTCTTGAATTGTTTGAGAAGGATCACATGCATTTACTGCATAGATATAATTAAAAACCAACGCAAATCAAAACTAAACTGACCACTAGTAGAAAGGTCACTAGTTATCGTGATTAAAACTTACGGGTATATCGTGTTCCTCTTGCTTCATTAGCACAAAATGCATAAGTATCCAAACAAATTAGTATTTTGCTTAAAGAGCTGACAATTCAAACTAGCTAATTGTAATTAACATCAAGGGATAATTTAATCAATCGCATAACAATTTAATGGCGAGAGCCAGCTAGGTTTAAAGGAACTCTTTTAAGGACACTCTAGCCTTGGCACATCACATAGATCACTTCTGTGATTATTTTCAAACCATTCCAAACAATACAAATTACAAACTGTCAACCTATTACCCATTTAAAAATTGGCCCTTCGCCATACATACTTGAATTGAACTGCCATATTCCTGTGCACAATTTAAATATTTTAAATCTTTGTGAAATTATTTATCATCTTATAAAACTTGTAATTTTCCCTAGATCCTTTTTCAATCACTGGTCCCTCATAATGTTCTTGTTTTGTTAGTCATTAGTGAGTAATTATTTACAACATCTTATTTGATAAATACATACCTTAACTTCGATATCCCCAATTTTATTCGCAGCCCTGATTATCGGTCGGCCGACCATCGATGGGAAAATATGTTCTGGAAAATTTGAGCCTGCATAGCCACACTTTACGAACTAGAATCATAATAAAAATACACCTTTTAATCATTGATCTAATTTAATTACGCCCTATGACCGCAAATAACTTACCCCAGTGCCGTTATCACAGACAATAACTTTTCTTCCTTGGCTGTCCATCCTGCTTTTGTGACACAATTAACTTGAGAATATAAATAACCGTCTACTTCTTCCTCATTACGAAATGGGAGGGGAAATCAGCCAAAGATCGGCGGACGCCGCTGGAACTACAGCTACTGAAGATTATCTAAAGATGATAAGCGCCGCCTTTTAATATTGCATTCCTGCAAAACAATTATTACATCAATCATTAGATAAATAATAAAAGCACGTGCATTTAACTAAAAACTAATCCACCCACGCAATTTCAGTCACTAAAACAAACGCTTTTAACAATTTTACCTTAAACATTAAATTGTAAATAATCTATTTAAAATCAACTAAATTTACTTCCCTAAAATTAAACTTGGCAGCTGACTGCTCGCAAATTGACACATCCTCTTATTCCATAACACATTTCTGGGTTTGGCTACTAATTACCAGCCTATTTTACACCAAAAAGGCTAATACTAGCATCATCACCGGCCACAACCACACCGGATGTTGACTTTTTTCTTGGAATTGACAGCGTCACACTGCCAAGTTCGAAAGTACTGTCAAGCCCCCTTTTCAAACCTAAACTATCTCATGTCAAACCCTATCCAGTGCTTATTCAAACGGAAGTAGTTAAACTAAATTTCTAGCGGGCGAATCTGTTTATTTATCTTATTTATATTACCTTTTCGAATGTAGTTGGATTTTCGAACTCCACTCCAGTTTTTTCTCTATTTTTTTCAGTGAGAAAACCAAGAGCTCACAGATAAGTATGACAGCTCATTGGAAAGATATGATATTATGATACTCTCCCCGGACCAAGTTGTCGGTGCTTGCGCTATATAGATAACCCATAAGCCTCAGCCTTTCCTCTATCTGCAGTATAAAAAGTGTAAAATATTTATTTGTGAATAAGTCATGTTACGATTTCACCATACAAATATTATTCAACATCCTCTCGTGTATATTATCCGAGAGAGTGTAGAGGATGTAGAAAAGAGTTCTCAAGCTTCTCAGTGAGAAGTTCTCACATAGCTGCACTCTCTATCATGGAAGCCGGCATCTGCAATGAAAATGTTGTGGTTGACTAATAAAGTCAAACTGATGCGGGTATGGCATTGTAAAATTATTTAAATGTTAAATGACAATTATTATGAGAATGAAATTCATCTCGGAAAGATAAAATAACAAATGAGTAGGCGGATGCGTCATCATAGCCTGAATGAGTGATGAATTGTCAAGCTCCAGCTATATGACTTTTGTGTAATGAGAGGCGTCATTGTAAACCATTTCATTCGAGAGTAGTTTAAAGGTTTGTGTAAAGATGGGAGTTGTTTGGGGGAAACGGTCAGAAAACTCATGAAAAGCTCTGGGCAAGCTCACATCACCTCTACCATAATTATTTTTAAATTAACGAGAAGCGAGTGAAAGTTTAGGCATAAATTTGAATTAGCTTTATTTTCTTTTATCAGGGAGAAATATGTGGGAGTATTGGCGAAAGATGAAGTTTGATCGATTCAATAATTTCATATCGATTTTGTATATGATTAATGAAGCCATAACGGGAAGGCGGTATTGCCTAGTATTATTGACAAAATACAAAAATGTATACATTTATTCCCGGTTGCATTTCAGGGAATAAATTGGCTTTTGATAAAAATAAAAACGGAATCACAAACCAAAGTATGAATGAAAAGCTTTAGTTGGTAAACCGCTTTGTAAACAGTAATCATTTCGTTTTACTAATAGCAAAAATATTACAAAATCTTCAGATGGGTTAACAGAATAGGCTGTGCAGCAGGAACTAATTTTTACCGGTACGGCACATCTTTTTGGCTTTTTTCAGGGTCGGGGTCGGAAAATCTTTTTCATTGCAACTCAACTGCATCTCTTGATTGCATGACTCAAAAGGTTGAGTTCCCATCCCATTTCCTGAGAATAAAAGGTGCATTAATAATAGCAGGATTGCATTCTATAATTCTCATCCTATTAAGAAATGCCTTTTAAAATCCCAGTTGCTGGACGAATCTTCACGCTTCATTTGAAAGGAATCATAAATAACATATTCCTTCCAAAACACCCATTCACACGGATAAACCCATTTGAATGTGAGAAATGCACAGACGTTTCAGGTCTCTGAAATCATTAACAAACTCATTTCTCTTCAACATGCATAGCTTTTCTAAAGGTATGTAAAAATTTGCTTTAATTAATCATCGATTTTTATCACACCTTTTAAAGTGCTCATAAAAAGAGGAAGAATTTTCCCACCTAACTTTCTTCCTGTAGAATTATATTATAAATATCATTTCATATTTCCATCTCAAGTTCTCATCAATTTCACCTATTTTCATATTACCCTTTATGTAGGCATAAGGTACTGAGTACTGATTAGAATTTACCTGTTCCCACGCCCACTGGGTGTGAGATGAGGGCTGTCGAAGAGATAGGATGAATTGCATGCAAAAGATATATTTAAAGTCTGCAATTATAATTAGTAATTAGCTTCGCTTCATAAAACAAGTGAATAAGCAATAAAAATATTTCTCCAGTAGACAATCCAAACATCAATATCTCAAGGCAAATAAGTTATAAAAACAATCAGCCATAAAACTGGCCATTTTCATAATAATATTTTGCAACTGGCTCAACCATAACCAACTGTGCCCGTAACAAACTCTACAACGTGGATCCGTTCCCACGACTCAGCGTCACAATTTAGGCTACGGTTTGTATGAAGGCTCTAGATAGGGCAGGTGACAGCCAGGTCATATATAAAAAGGGAAACACTTTCGTGATGATTTTTCCATTTGAGCCAGATAAAATGTTATGATGATATGATAAAAGGAGAAAATACTAGTCCCAAATCCTGTCTCTTCCTCCCTTCCTCTCTCAATATCCCCTTCCTTTCATGAGAGTTTGTACAGGTGACGCTTCACCCCTTTTGCGCATTTTATATGAGATGGTTTAGAGTTGTGTATCAAGCCATGTTTTTTTCAACAATAGGAGCTCCTCAACAAAAATATTAAGCATATCTCCAGTAATAATGGGACAGGTAGGCGTCATCATCATCATTGTCTGAATGTACCTGTCTTTTCCTTCCACTTGTTTTATACAGAAAAGCTAACCATCCCCTTCCATATCTTCAAAGAACTCTCTTATTCCAGACAATTTTTATGAGAAAACCTTTCCCATTCTTTCATGTAAGAACTGCGATGGCAAATTCATAAATGATGACGATACTCTTCCTATCTGGAAGAAAACAATTTTACCCTCTGAAAATATCCGAATTGCTGCAGAGAACTAATCAAAATGCTAAATTATAAATTGTCATCCGCACAATCTATAATTTTGCATAAAAAATGCCAATTACACCAGTAATTGGAATGCAGGTATATCCCATCTCACTTCTCCTTTCGATAGAAAGATATGCATAAAAGGATGAGCTCTGTGTCTTCTTCTCGTACTGATTGGCAGCAACAATTAGGATGCATTATGCAAAAAAATCCTTTTTTTTCAAGGGTAACTCTCTCGTACATCCTCAGTGCGAATATATCACGTTTTTTATCCTCGCGAATTACGTAAATCCAGTCTCCTTCTTGAGATGAAGCTAAATATTCATGTGAGATGTACTAACTAGCATTATTACAACTCTACTACGTTCCTCTACAAACAAATCGTAGAAAACCCGTGTAAAAGATGGATTGATCAAGAGTTGTACCTGCTACAAGGAATTTTCAACTTTTACGAGCTTGTTTTGTCTGCTTCATACCATTGTTTTCATAAAACCTGAAGCCACCAAAGCTCTCTGCTACCAAATACATTAAAACTCGTTCCTTCTTTTTACCCGGAGAGGGATTATCTAATGATGATGGTGAAGAATGAAACATTTTGGAAGTTGAAGAAGAAAAAACCTGCATAGCGTCCTAAGCTCTACATGTTCCTATACGAGATTTTTTCTATTCAGAATAGCTCATATCATCTTAGGAACCTTTTACACCAGAGGCAATAATATGATGGACGAGAAGAACATATAAAGGTGGTTGGTCATATTCTTCTAGGCACAGAAAAAATACCCCAGCGGTATAGAATAATAATAGTAATTCTTCAGAGAGAACTCTTCATGATATAATGATCCTCTCTACCTTGAAGCATTAGAGGAGTCAGTCAGTGATATTGATAGGGAGGTAAAACAACCTTGTGCAAAGCTGTTCCTGACTCCTTCAGAAAAATATTATGACTCCCCTTATTTGGGAGATGGAGTTTAATGGAGCTTGATTAAGATTAAAAAGTGCAATTGAGATGTTAAATATTAAATTGGGATAGAATTGATTTCAAAATTGGATTTTTCTCTATAAAGTTTCGATTGGAATGAATACTATTTGTACAGGAAATTTTTATGTCTATTGAAAAGAGGAAACGAGCTATGTGCGGTCGATTTTGCTACTTTTGAAGTGAATTGAGTGCCTACTTAACACCTGGGCAAAGTTGACAATAATGCTGGAAGTGGAATTTTGTGTGAAATTGTAGCGAAAAAAGCTACATATAAGCTTTTCCACAAATACATTCGGACAAAAAGTGTCACGGTATGTGACTGTCAATGAATGTTACAAAAGAGAACAGAGAGTTGACAAAAAGCACGAGTGACAAGTGTAATTTTTGGCGTGATATAATAAATCACATTTGGTATGGTTCGTTTTGAAAAAAAAGAATGCGAACAAAAAATGACAGTTTTGTAATTGAGGACAGAATTTTTTGAAAGTTTTGCCTAAATAAAATCTCACTTATTCCGTCCAATAAAGTGCCATTTTATAAGCAAAAGCTCGATTATTAAACTATAAATATTTCCATTTTTGATTAACTTGTCAAGAACATCAAATTTCTTTTTAAAGTATCTCATTAAAGAGATTGTGTAACAGCGACTGTTATCAAAACCAGAATGTGATAAGTTGTGTAAAGTTTATTAGCATCTCTGTTAGCACTTGGATAACCACTAGTGTTAAAGGAATAGCTTATCTTTGTTTGTAAACGGTAACGTTTCTGTGTGCCTTGTCAATCCATTCCGTTTACTTTCCATTTGTGTATGTTTAGTTAAGATTTAATCAAAATTTGCAACATTTTATGTGACAACTAGCCCATATCATATAATTTTTCTATCATTTTTTTACGAGGGGCTCAGCAGAAGGATTTAAAGTGATTGAGAGAAGCTGTCAAGAAAGTCATTCCTTCTCGAGTGATTACGTCAATCTTGTGAAGTGATTCATTTCTCATATCAGAAGAGAGTTGAAAGGGTGCTGCATTTTGTCATTGGGATGATTAATTATCGGAAATGACTAAAAATAACTTTTGATTGAGAAGGTCAAATGGATGAAAAACAATCGGGGAAGAACGCAATAATTTCTTCATAGTTTTATCAAACAATTTGTAAAAAAAAATCCAAGAGCTCCTCCGCAAAGCTTAAAAAACAAGTTTCAATCGAGAGGAAAAGTATGCGTTAATTTTTATTCGTATCCGATACATCATTACGGAATACTTAAGTTTTAAAAAAAACCATAAAAATCCGGTTCTCTCCCAGAAGAAAATAAGCAGTTTACTGAAAATAATTGACAAAGAGAGAATTATCCGTCCGCGACTTGTGAGTCCGTCCTTGCGTGCATTCCACATTTTAAAATCGAAACAAGTTTCACAATTTTAAAGTGCGTTACGCAAAATTTTACTGTGAAGTAAACAGTGCCTTTCATAAAGTTATTCGAAGGATCTATGCAAATCGTAGCGAAGAAGAAGGAGACTGTCAAAACCTCATTTTTCATATCAGTTGACAGCCCAGCTTGTGATATAATCTTGTAGAAATTCCTTCAAAGTCAGCCTTTCTAAATGGCTTAGTGCTAATGAGGTTTAGTGAAGTTTGAAAAAAAGTTATCATTTTGAATGTGAACCGACGTGAATAAATTGTCTGAAAATGTTCGGCAAAAAGAAAAAGAAAGTTTTAATTAGTCAACCGACCAACTTTGAACACCGGGTTCATACCGGATATGACAAAAAGGAAGGAAAGTTTATTGGTTTGCCTCCACAATGGGCGAGTATTGTGGGGAATAATCAAATTTTAAAGAGTACGAATAGGCCTTTACCTCTCGTCGACCCTTCGGAGATTACCCATACGGAAATCTTAGATTTAAAGGTAAATTGGGAGAATGAAAAGCTTTCGCAATTTTTATATAAATTATTTGCATTTGACCATTTTTTAATTTTGTAGACGGTTGTACGCGGCGATATCGTAATCGAGCAAGGTGTTCGTGGTCCCAGATATGTTGTTGAAGCCGGCTCCGGCATCCCCAAGACGTCGAGCGTGGCCCGCTCCAATTCTCTCCGCTCTTCTACCCCTCCACAACTCCGGAAAAATTTCCGAATCCCTCCTTCAGTACCCGAAGAGGATCCCCGTCATTCCCAAGTCAGTGCTACTGGCCACCATCCGCCACATGCTTATACAAATGCCACAAACCACTTCGTCCCTCAGGTAAATAATCACCACCATCATAATGCCAACTCCACCGGCTTCTTCCCACATCCCAGGCAGATCAACCCGCATTCACCGGTACCCTCCAGTATCCTTAATAATGTGGTGGAAAACGTGAGTAAAAAAAATTTAAAAATTGTCCTCTTCTCACAAAACCTGAGCAATTAAAGGACAATGCTTTATTATCATTTTATTACTAAAAAAATTCCTCTTTGTCTCCTCACATATTTCTCACTAGCTTAATCTTTAGCAATGCTTTTCGTTTACTAATCTTCTTACATTTTTCACACGTTTTTATCCCACCATTTTCCACTCTATCGCCAAAAGATAAATGGCAACTATTTAAAACCAGATTTTCTCCCTATCGCTGGATATTAAATTCAAATTTATGACCGAAATCATTTCAAATCTTGACATTCCAATCATCAACAGTTTTCCTTTCGCACTCAATTTTTTTGCGTAGCTCCGCACTTTTTTATTACGCTAGTCCGCTAGTCACATAACAATTTTCATTTACATATATTCCATCCCCAAATATTTGCCACGGGCAGGTCAATAACGTGTAAGCTAATAATCATCAGTGTAATAATTGCCAATAGCCTAATAGTTTTGCACTCATCCTGTAAACGTTCATGTTTTTGTGTGGATTTTAATATAGAATGCACAAATATTAGAGTTTTTAAAAGTAACCATTACTAGTCGAAATATTACAATTGGCCATATACACAAATAAGTTTCTCCCATTCCATATGGACAGAAGCGACCGATGCGATTACCATTGGAAGTTGAAATTGCGTCTCGACAAGCCATCCTGGCATCTCAATTTTACTACGACTCTCCTCCACCTCTCCCACCACATGGTTATTTGCATTACCTTCGCCCAGAACATCTCCTTTATCATGATGATGATGATCTTTACAATCGAAGAACAAGTATAACAACTACGAACTCAACAACAGGAGGAACATCTATAAAGAATGCGAAAGGCTCGTCATCTCGGAGAGTAATACCATCCTCTTGTTCCACTCCATCCCTTGCTTTTAACCACTCATCTCAGGCAATGCCCACCTGTAATCATCTCGCTGGTCAAAGCAGAAAGATGAAGAAGCAAGTCATGTTCAGTTCAGCAACCGTTTTACCTCCGCCAGCGAAAATATCATCTTCATATTCATATTCGGGTGGAGGGCTCAATTACATTGTGCAGCAGGTGAGGGGAGCAAAAAAAGATTGTGACATATAGTATTTAGCGTGCATCAACCCTCCGCATAGAAATCACGAGTGTCCGAATAAGAATGACTTTTTTACTCTGCCTTTAAATGGGAGACAATGGCAAAGGGCATTCATTAGGGAAATGGGTTGGCTTCTTTCACCATTAGCTTAACGACACCGCACTAGCGGTTGGGAAACTATTGTCTGTTAATGGCAAGTTCTCTTTAGCAGGGATTAAGGAATGTCAGCATGTTGTGCAATTTCAATCGAGGATGGTCACCTTTCTTGTTTGGCTAGTATTGGAATGGCCGTTGCTGTGTTTTGATAGCTCATGGTGATCTTGTTGCATCTGTCTTTTAGAAAGACGCAATCCTTCTTTACAACTTGGCCTATTATTTTATTGGATTGGATAATTACGCAATTTTAATTGACTTTGCAAACATTAAGATTTATCGTCTGGATGAGTAGACTGAAAGAAATGCTATTAATTAAATTGATTAATTGATAATTAATTTCAATTCTTGAAATTCCTCAAATTTAGAAGAGAATTGCTTAATGAAAGAGTTTAGAATTTATTTGCACAGAAGATTCCTTTGCAAGAAAGATTTTTAACGGATGCATTATGCATGTCATTTAGTCATAATAATAAATGATGGCACTTGTTCGTTGTTCGGCTCTCTTAACGGTCGACGCCACGACTTGTGGAGGGATGGGCGTGTTACATTGCACAACATATGGTTGCTGTCATGCATCTGAATTTTAAAATAGGATTAAATTGTTTTCGCGAGAGATGTGAGATGAATGCGATGTGTGTGCGGGGTAAAGATGATATTTTTTTCTGCTATCGTGTTCCTTGATTTCTGGTGCATGTTAAGATTTTTTAACGAATGCTTTGAGATTTTTTGAAAGGAAAATAACGAAATACTTGAAGATATCATATTACTAAATATCATGTCTCCTTTACCTGTGCAGGAAGGATATGCGGAGAATATTAAAGATATAAAATTATCAACAAGTCATAAAAATATTTATGAATTATGATTTAATAATTTAAGTAGGAATAGTTTAACCTACGTCGGTTCACAAAGTGCAAATTCATTGATACATGCCCCACTTGTCTATCTCTTTTTTCTCTTTGATACGCAAACATTTCATGCTTGGAAGCTTTCAATCATTTATCTCGGGGCCTCGGGGCACTATGCGTAATATTGCGTGTTGGGTTACAAATTTCTTCTGTTATTGCGGACGCCGACTTATCTTTACATCGCTTATTTATGCCGTACCACAAAATTGCTCAATTAAATTGTAAAATGTTTAGGAACCATCCCCAATTGGACCTGGGCCAATGCCTGTGCCGAGCACGACCTCTCTTCATAGCTACCAGGGGTCGATAAACGGGCCATTAAACAGCACAACAAATGCAGGAGCGAGTAGCTACAACCGTTTCCCTCCTCAGCAGCATCCACCTCAACCGCCTCAAAAACATCATCAGTGGAATGGCTCATCAAACCCTCCCCAAATAAATGGGCATGGACCATCCCCCTCGACTTCATCAGGTCCTTCATCCGCAGCTGGAAGTGGACAAAGTTGGAATCATGTTAATGGCAACGGTCCCATTCATCATAATCACCAGCCGCCACATCATCATGGCATGAGCTCAAGTACAACTTTCCCGGGAGCGATGAGTCAACACGCGGGGCCTGCTCCAGTGCCATTCCCTAGACAAAGTCCGGGTTCATCATCAACTGCTAATCAGCACCAGCCTTCGATGCCAATGTCAATGTCGACAAACTTTAATGGCAGATTCCCCCAACAAAGTCCGAATACTACGACAGCCCACATGTCAATCAGCTCAGGGGGGAGTGGAACGACAACAGCAACAACTGCAAGCACAGGACAACCATCCCCCGCCCAAAGTTCTAGTGGGAATGGGAATACAATTATGCAAACGCAGTTCCCTCCACAGCCACATCCAAAACAGCAATTCCATCCTGGAAATAGTATGCCAGCTCCATCCCACCATCCACCTCCACCACCTCTGGTCAAACCTTCACCGCATTTCGCTCCTGTCACGGATCACAATCAGAATCAGAAATCGCATGGTCCACCCACACAACTACCGCCGAAGCCAAGTCCTCAGCCATCCCAACATTCTCATTGACTATAATTAGAAAGGTGTTCCTTAATGAGTTGTATGACGGTGCAAAAGTGACAAAAGCATTTTCTTTGTTATTAAAAATGTTTATTGAATGAATTTATGTTACAGGTGTGATTCACAGAGATATCAAAAGTGACTCCATTCTACTCGCTGCGGATGGAAGGGTAAGAGATTGCCTTTTGTTTTCTAATTGATAATTTCCTGTTTGAATAGTGTAAACAGGCGAGGTCTTTAATGACTCGTAATTTGTGGGTGAAATTCGCTCTTCCTCAAAGAGTGCAAGTCAAGTCATCCCTTTTGTTTCAATTGCAAAAAAACATCATGAGCCAATTTGATTATATTTCTCTCATTCACAGGTGAAACTGAGTGACTTTGGATTCTGTGCTCAAGTTTCCCAAGAGCTCCCAAAGCGGAAGTCATTAGTTGGTACACCTTATTGGATGAGCCCTGAGGTGATTTCACGTTTGCCATATGGAACGGAAGTGGACATTTGGAGCTTGGGTATTATGATTATTGAGATGGTGGACGGGGAGCCACCATTTTTCAATGAACCGCCACTCCAAGCAATGAGACGGATTCGTGACATGCCACCACCCAAACTGAAAAACACTCACAAGGCAAGTCATACAAATTCTTACCTGAGCGCACTCTCATTCTCGCGTAGTATTACTGCGTAGTAAATGTAACGAATCTCATTTTTTATGTGTGGGTGACAATGTATCACCGTCCATTTCAATCTCGCAACACCCTCTCCTAATTGTTCCCTTTGTATTGGCCTAGGCTAAAATTTTGTAGAGTGAAGCCCCGCAATTACTATCCTATTAGAATAGAGACGACCCATTAGCAATTATTTTTTTCTACGTCCCAAAAACCTCTCTGTAATTATGTAGACTAAAATAATATCATTATACTAATTTTTTTTGTTCTCTTGTAGGTTTCCACAAGGCTGATTGGATTTTTGGAGAGGATGCTCGTCCGTGACCCGTCGCAAAGAGCTACGGCAGCGGAGCTTCTACAACATCCATTCTTGAGAGAAGCCGGACCCCCATCCGTTCTCGTGCCTTTGATGCAAAATCTTAACAGATCTATGCTCGGAATGCCAAATCATCAGTGAAATTGAATAGATGAAATGTTTAAATTCTTTTGAAAAGGCTGAGTGTTCCGTATGGTTCTAGACATGTTAATAGTAGCCTTCTTTATACGTTTTTTTGCTAATGACTGACTGATCTCTCAATCTTTTTGGGTGACTCTAATTAAATTAGGAATGATATTAATATTAAAGTATTTCATTTTGATATAAGCTTAAATTGATTGACATACAATTAATGTCGTGAATTTTAGGATAGCGCTGACACATCATAATTGAATTAAGCTCAGTTTTTACTTGACGTGTACCTCCTTAAACAGTATTCTCCTTTCTCAATAGCATAATCAGCTCAGGACAGCTTTCAGTTGACATCATAAAATATTTACCATTTCAGAGGCTTCAAAGTTCAAATGTGACTCGACTCGACTAATTTATATGTAAATCAATAGCTAAATATTTAGAACAAGTTTAAGGAAAATGTTTATTAAGTTGTAAAATAAGCTAATCAACGTAAAATATTACATTCCTCTGCTGAAACAATCATGTTTCCAGTCCATATAAAAAAAATGCAAGTTGAGATTTTAAGAATAATTATAAAAGTGTACTTAAAATGTATTCAGCCGTCCATACTGAAATTCCGTGTCTTCAACTAAGTATTAAATGTAAATGTGACTTAATTGTATTAACTGTAAATTTTACAGTAATTATGACTTGAGTTTCGCATACTCGAATGCTGTGTATAATGCATTGAATGAATTAATAAATGTCGGATCGAAATAATTTTGTTAACTTTTATTTGTATTCTCACACATTAAAAGATCAAAACTATTCGGGATTATGTAAGCTACGCTATACAAAACGGAAATGGTAACATAATCGGAAGTATAAACTGGAATTGATTAAACCTTTATCTTATAATTAAACAGTCCATGCCACACCGACTAGTAATTACTCAAGTACGTTTAGGTCCCGGCTTGAAAACCACCTTTCAATAATTAATTGAAATGAATAGGTATTTAAACTATTTGTCATGAGTTCGACCAAGTCTTTGGCATATTTTCTGGAAGTACTTGTTTAGGTTTAAACGAATTTTGGCCTGTTCATTAGCACCAGCAAGACAAAGCGTTTATGCCTTACTCAAACTGGAACTCACTGACATGGAATGATAGGCATTTCACGGGATGGACGACAAATAAATTCCAAAAGTCAATAACTTTTTCAAGCACCCGCAAAAAAACTAATTCTATAGAATTTCTACGTAAACCTCACACCTTAAAATATCCCATTTGGCAATAATTTTTGGTACTTTTCTATTCTCTAATACTATTAGTCACAAATATCTTACTTGCTAAATAGAATGGTATACTTTCTCCCAGTTCAGTCATAATTTTCCATAATTTTTTAGACTTGAAACGTTCTATTTAATAGATGAGGAAAGATTCTAAAAGTATAATCCATATAATTCTGGACGTTTCATTCCTAAAATTTTCTCCAGAGTAATTTCTTAATCTAATACTAAAGTAAGAGGAGATATATTTTCGGAAGTTTTCTCTAAGAAGACTGATAAAATGAGAGAATTAGAGTTAAAGAGAACATCTTTGGAAATGGAAAGATCTTTGAAAATAGTGGAAGTTATCTTAAAAGCCTTTCGTACGAAGAATAGAAAATCGTAATTAATTTTTTTTTAAATATGGACACATTCGTTGACTCCAGATCCTGCTTTCCAAGCCAAGAATTAGTACGAGGTACAAGAATACTTAATCATCTCTGAGCTTCCATTTAGAACGTGCCGTTTTAAAAAATATTCAAGAATTATTAATGAGACTACTCTACCGATTGACGCCTCAAAAAAAGAAAAAAGGCCGACGTTTACAATTTCTCCTGGCACGTATTCTCCAGCAAAAATCTCAAGCTTTGCTAGAAGCAATACTTGGTCTGCTTTTGCTCGAAGAATGTCAATAATTACTAAAAAATATACACCCACACATATCACATTTCATAACTTTCACTCCCACTTTCACCCCAATTTCCCCACCCGCTATCAGACGAAAACCTCTGACTTTGCTGAGAGTCCGTACTCGACCTCCTCGTTTTTGTACAT
>JAHZMU010002503.1:0-27693 GCA_027743725.1 Rambutsinella grinnellia | reverse complement strand
TTTTTTAAACATGTATTTGTATTGCAGGATGAGCTCGGGAGGACCGAATAATTTCCTGGACCCGTTGGCAAGAGCAAAGAAGGCTGTAAATGATATCATTAGCTCAATGAATTCGGCGCCAGAGAGAGGGCCTTCGAGGCCTTCAGCATCAAGCTATGGAACGCCTGCGTCGTATGAGCTAGACATGAACAACTTGAAATTGGAATTCGAAACGAAGCTGAATAGAATGTGGGATAGGCAAAGTGCGTTTAGAACGGATACTTTGCAGTGTCAGGGTTCGATTCGGGAGTTGCAGGAGAAGTTGGAGCAGCAAGACGGAGAGATAGTGGCATTAAAACATGAATTGGAGATGGAGAGGAAGGGGAAAAGGGAGATGGACAAGAGGCTGAATACTGTGGAGGAATCGCAGAAGAGATCAAGCAATGCGATTGGAGTAGCAATG
The DNA here is from genome assembly GCA_027743725.1 of Rambutsinella grinnellia. Classification (NCBI taxonomy): domain Eukaryota; kingdom Metazoa; phylum Arthropoda; class Collembola; order Entomobryomorpha; family Entomobryidae; genus Rambutsinella; species Rambutsinella grinnellia. The sequence goes on along the minus strand of JAHZMU010002503.1, from coordinate 27,251 downwards.
AGGCGAATTTCAGCAGTGGAAGCGGGGCTGGGGAGAGTCCAATCGACAAATGTGTCATCTGGGGCTTCAAGTGTTCCGGAGAGTTTGTACGAGGATGTTAAATCTCTTCAAAAAGGGATGGCTGGGAAGGCTGAATTGGCTCAGATAAGGCCTTGGATGGAAATGATTAATAGTGTAGTCGAAGACTTTCGAGCAAACTCTCAGCACTTGAATATGATTGGAATCAAGAGTGAAAGTGGATTTGTGTCTAACAACGAGCTTTTGGAGTTGTTGAATTCTCAAACTGATAGTATGACGACTATGTTGGGGGAACTAGTAAGCTTGAGAAGGGGGCTAACCCAAGAGTCGGAACAAAGAGGGGCCTTGAAGCACGAGCTGGAAGCAAGGATTGAAGAGGCAACAGAAGACTTCCAGGATGAGATTCAAACGGTTTATGCCATTTCAGCCTCGGATCATGAAGAGAAGCTTTCGAAGGTGGAGACACTCCAGAAATGGAACTCTGCAGCCCTAACGAAACTGGAGGGAGTTGTGAAGGAGTTCGAGAAGAAGCTGGCAGTGGTGACAAGTAGCAGTCAGCAAGCTAACGCAGATGTGAAACTGTTAACCCAAAATTTTGATGGAATATACGAGATTGAAATCCTAAAGGAGTCTCAGAAACGCTTGGGTGACAAGTTTGACGACTTGGAAGATCGAACAAATAAGAAGTATTTGGACCTGGAGGATAAATTGGATAAGAGGATTGATAACTTAGAAGATGACGTAGAGGATCTGGAGGGTGACGTCAAGGATTTGAAGAGAGATTATACATGCTTGAGGTACCAGCATTTCCATCCTAAATACACGCAGGAATCGGATGATGGGAGGGAGACACCAGGGACGTCGTTGAATACCACTGGCTTTAATGAGAACGTTAAGGTGACATCATCCCCTTTTTTGAGTAGCGGCAACGGTAGCGGTGGTTTTGAAAAAAAGGCACCACCCCCTCCTGCATGGAATAATCGTCGCTTCAAGAGACCTTTTGAAACAAGACCTACGGACATGGGCAATAAGCAACCAAAAATTCAAAACGAATCCGAAACTGATGAGGAAGCTAAACGGTCACGGTTCAATCAAGGCCAATCAAGTCATCCACCTGCCCCCGTCCCTTCTCCTGTTTTGGAAGGTGTAGACGAGATCGACTACAGCAATAACGACAACGGCACTGCCACTCCACGCAATTCCAGCCTGAACATAATAAACCAAGAGTATATTCCAACCGACACCGAAGAAGATGATAATTCAACACCATTACATAACATCGACCAAACAATGATGCCTTCAAGATTTGTCTGTGTTTGTGGAAGAGAATTCAATTCGTTCAACAACCTTACGTGGCATATCCATTGCCACGCGTCTGGAAGGCAGCAACGTTGCAACTTGTGCTCAAGAACCTTCGATAACTTGGCAGAGCTAACTAATCATTTGAGTGCGGTGCATAAGAAAAGGGTCGATAGACAAGCAGCTTCACCACGCGAGTGTAATTCAACGTATGATTTGCATTTCCTTACCTTTTTGAACCTAACTTAATGCTAAGCTTATTTTTTTAATTTTTAGAATGAATAAGTCAACACCCAGTGACAAGCAAGGACAAAGCAGTGATGATCAAACATCGCCAAAAAGAGAAGGTCAGCAGTCACCAGTTTTCTCATTCCCACCAGGTTTCTCATTCTCACCAAAACCTGCTAATCGCATCTCAATCAATCTTCAACGGAATCTCAATCAGTCTACCACGGATCCTTAAGTGATAACTCAAAGTCTTACTTTAACTATTAAATTCGTAACAATAATACTTTAAATGAACTTGTCTGATTGTCACTAGAATTACTTTAATAGCAGGTTTGTTCAGTTGTATTTAAATTTAATTTTTTTTCCGGTGACCGACTGCATTTGTATCTTACTTAACTTTAATGCATTCATTAGTGATTAATCACTCAATAAAGAAAAATATTTTTGATGTGTTTTTGTGGATTATAACGGTAATGTGTTTGTTAATAAACGTTAATGTATTTTGTCTTTAAACTCTTTTCCAAACCTTCTCAATCATTTCGTTTGTGAAGCAATTTCCATAAAAATTAGGCCAAACAAACGCACTAAGCAAATCAACATTACTAAAAATTCTATTTACATTTGTCCATTTTGCAATTTAGGACTGGATATAATTTTCATTCATAATCAATTTGAAAGAACCATTTAAATTAACTACCTACTTATCGGCTAAGATAAGGCCTAAAAGTGAAAGCAAAGTTAGAATGTGATGCAACACGGTTATTACTGAAATTCACTTATTGACTGGTCTAAATTTACATCATTTCACCTAAAGAATCCCCAATTAGGCACTATTTGCAGAGCACCATCAAACATAAAACTTGAAAGTAAACATTTCATTCATTCCTTCAATTATGCAAACTATTGGATCAATTAGATTGGTTAAATAACTTTTAATTTTGTTTGTGGAACACGCAACAAGCGTAAAGAATTGCTTACTCGACTCAAGACTTAATTGGCTTGCGAAATTCATGGGCTCAACATGAAGCCTGTGATCTTCAATTTTTTCTTTTCGTTTCTGACTTTCCCAGTAGCGTTTCCAACTTGTGATTTCCAGCAATTACTTTCTCACCAGGAAATATCCGTTTGCTCCTTCCAATACTTTCATTATAGACAGAATGAAACAGATTTTAATTCATTTGAGAGCATCACACAAAACTTTCATAATCAAACGGTGACATATCGAATTTTAAGTGAAAGTTCTCTGGGAAATTCTACAAAATTCCAAAAGCTGAACATGTGCACTGCTTATCTGGTTTATGACAATTTTCTCCACTTGTTCATCCAATTAATTAACCAAAATGGGTATACAAAGCCAACTTTCCTGCTAATTTTTAAAGCACCCCCAGCAGAAGATGATCATCAGGAACTCGTCACGAGTCAATGGGTAAATATACCGCTACAAAATGTCATCATTTTAACCACCGACTTTCACCAAGTCCATCTAATATGCATACCTTGTCATCCTTATAAAATTCCTTTCTCTACCATCTCATCCTTGAAAAGAAAATGGCTCCAGATCCACAGCGACATGAAAGGCTCCATTATACTGCACAATTATGGGATTGCCGACCCCATTGGTTTCTCACTCGATGGAAATCCAAGCAAAATATGTTACTTGTATGCAACCGGGATAATAAAAATATTTCCAAAGTACTGCGTCATCCTCCTTCTGAGCAAAAAGCTAAATTTCACAGATGCAGCTAACCCCACTCGTCTAAAACTTCCTGTGAACTCAACAGTTCACGGAATAATTGAAATGTTTCAGATGCCAACAACTGTAAATATGGCAAAATCAAAGTTATACAATTGGAACTGGCACCACCACGGCATTAGAGATGACCTCTTCGCCTTTATCGTTATCCACACGGATATCGACAGTGCAAAAGCTGCCGTTCAGGTTTCCGGAATATTGAAACCTTTCAATTATAACGTTTGGGTTGTGTTATTTTCAACAAGTTTCTCAGCCGCAGTCATCTATTCATTTACAAAATTCTATAAAAATTACAGAAATTTTAGAAATGCTCCTTCAAACATAAAATTTGTGGAGTTTTTTACACTTCAAGCCACAACTTGGTTTTCTCTTGCCAGTCTCTTATTAGACCAGCCTTCCATTTCAAAGAAAGAAAAGAGAAATTTCATTCTGATTTTTACACTAAGTTTGTGGAGCCTCTTGGCTTTAATGATTTCCCAAGTTTATCGCGGTGTAATGTTCTCCTCAATGACATCAAGGACCCAAGTGGGGTCACCGGATACTCTTAAGTCGTTGTGGAATAGCGGAATGTTCATAGCTACAATTTTGGAATGTCCAAATCCATTTCCGAATGTGTCATTTCCGGCGGTCTCGTGCCTAAGAGATATCATAATTCCTGAAGTCCTCCAAGCCGGCGGGGACCCCATTACTCGATCGGAAATCGTGACAAGAGACATCATGGACAGAATGAAATGGATACAGTCATTAGACTTTGAAGACTTTGCATTTAAAGTAATAAAGGACAGAAAAGTTGAGGAAAGTAGTAGAGGAATAGCGAGAAAAATTGTATTGCCCGAAGTATTCGCGATGGCAGAGGCGGAGTTTTCATTAGCCTATTTAATCAATTTCTTTGGAGCATTTAGCAACTTTTGGGTTTCCAAGAAGGTGAAATTACCAGCATTTGGGGCGCGCCTGTTTTGGACTGGATATGGAAACTATTTCAACTACTTGTTCAGTTGGAATATCGCTAAAGTTTATGAATCGGGTTTGTATGAGAGATGGGATAGGTATTTTGCAAATGAGAGGATTGCAAACGGGGTTTTTAGGATTCTAAAAAGATTTGCAAATTTGACAATAGAAGAGGAAGATCTCTTTGATAAAACTAGTATGAAAATGGACCCGGATAGGTCAATCTTATTGAAGAAATATTTGTACTGTTTAGAGAACTGTTCAAGTAAGAAGGAAAGGAGGAGGGAGAGCTTCTCACTCATTTCTAGTTCAGTCTATTTTGGAATTTTTGTATACTTTGTGGGTTTAATGGGAGTGATTTTGGTTGTGTTTGTGATTGAATTGGGTTTCTTTCATAAGAGAAGGATGATTTATAAGATAAAGATATCCAAGAGATGATCAAGCGTGTGATGCTTTAGTTAATCTTGCTTTGATAAGCCCATTCATATGACCTTGAACTCAGCATTGTGTAACCAGTTGGTACTGACTAGCCAGATACAGATGGAGAATGCATACACTCTTCTTAAATTGTCTAGCCCAAAAGCAGTTAATCTTGCAAGTTTTACGTAACTTAACTTATCTCACTCGCTTCCCAAAAATTGTACCTTTTCATTTAAAATAAACAACAATGGCGAAAGTGAACTACGAAATCCATGAAGCCACCACAGACTCTGAGATCCTCGCTTTATACCCAGTTTATAAAGAGCTCATCCCACACATTCCATCATCCCATGAAGAATTCCTCCGCATGGTCCGTGTCCAACAAGGGGAGCGCTCCCACTTCCTCTACATCAAGGATTTAATCGATGGAGAAAGTGAACCTCGCGTCGTTAGTATTTTAACTTATGCCGTGCAAAACGACATGTTCTACGGACGCCATATTTACGTCTTCGACCTTGGCACTTTGGAAGGTTGTAAAAGAAAGGGATACGGCGGGGCTTTGTTGGATAAAGTGGTGGAGATTTCCAAGGAGGAAAAGTGCCAATACACAACTTTGAATAGTACCTTCGCTCGTACCAATGCTCATAGGTTGTATATGAATAAAGGATTTTATTTCGAGTCGCATCACTTCTATCGTGATATTAAGCAAGAGTAATAGCAGATAGATGTATTTACTCAGGTTGATAAGATAGTAGCTGATAAGCTTCATTTTGATAAAGTAGACCATCTGTGTTCTGTTCAAATCTTTTAATTTGGTCAAAGTAAAAAATTTAATTGTGAAAGTTCAGTTTAAATTAAGAAGGTAATAAAACATTTAAATAAAATTACAGCGCAATTAATTTTAAATTTCATTTAGGCAAAATGGCTAGAGTCAAGCATGAAATTCACGAAGCTTTAACGGACGACGAAATCATGTCGATGTATCCCGTATACAAGGAGCTCCACACTCATATCCCACCACCTCCCGAATTCCTTAAACTAGTTAGGCTTCAACAAAGCCAAGGCTCTCATTTCCTTTACATTAAAGACATCGTGGATGGTTTGGAACGAGTTGTCAGTGTTGCATCGTATGCAATTCTCAACAGTTCATTTTGCTACCGCTACCTCTACATCTTTGACGTATCAACACTTTCCAGTGCTAAGAAGAAAGGGTATGCGGGGGCATTACTGGATCGCGTTTTGGAAATTGCAAAAGCAGAAAAGTGCAATTGCGTCACTTTGGATAGTGGTTTTGGTTCTGGGCGCAAGGACGCTCATCGATTATATATGAACAAAGGCTTTTATTTCAAGTCACATCACTTTTGTTATGATATTGATCCATGTGATAAATAATAAAGTTTTTTGGCTGTTTTAAAAATTATATGTTGAGCATTGTTCTGTTTAACTACTTCCGCAAAAAAACTGTCTTCGAAAAATGGTTTTGAAAATCATGCTATGTCATTTTACTCTTTTGCTCTACATTGGCATAATAAAAGGGTTATGACGTTATTCAGGCATGTAATTTTCTACATTCTAGAGCCAAGGATGGTTAATCATTTTCCGGTTTTCCTACTTTCACTAACTTTCACCAAGACTTTCCTTTTTTCAGTAGTCATTTCACTACAATCTTTAAAAATGCTGAGCAAACGCTTCTACTCAGCTGTAAGCTCTCTCCTTCCTTACCTAACTTATATCGGCATTTTTCCCTACAACTTTGACCCTGCCTCCCTAACTTTCACCCTTTCTAACCGAAACCGTCGGCTGCACAAAATTCATTTTTTCCTCAACCACTTACTCTTCTACTATTACGGTGGAATGTTAGTATATTGCAGGATCAAGAGGGAGTACGATCTATTCAATATAGTCTATATCACAAGTTCCATGTACCTCTTCATATTTTTCTTCCCACTACTTCCCCGCGTATTCGAAGCGGAATTGTGCATTTTTCTTAACCACCTCATTCGATACCTGGAAAATATTAAATGTAAAAAATAATCTGTGTATTCAATGGCAGGGGACAAGTAACTCTTGATTTTAAATTCCAGGTAAATTCATTCTTGAAAATCATCAGGAGCCAAACACTAACACTTACGCCAAATTCATCGACATCGGGAGCCTCATCATTGCAATCATCTTAACCTGTATTGCCGTATCTTCATATTTGCTTTTACTCGTATTCCCACATCTTCCTTTCTACATCGGATATATCGTCCCTGAATGGTTTCCACTACCAATTCGACTACTTTTATGTTACATATCCCCGATTTACACAGTTGTCTTCTTCTTTTCCGCTGTTCTACCCGCTGCTGTGATTTTCTTCATTTATTTATATTGTGTTCTCATTTTCTTTACTAAAGAATTCAAACTGTCGAACATTCCAGAAAAATCTATAAGCAGAATGTACATTAATCACAAACTTTCCCATCCGCCCTCTCTAATCTTGACGTACACTAGCCTCCAGCTCATTCACAACTTGGCTTTAGACATGACCACATTTCTCCTTGTCCCAATTCAATCAATTATCACAAATTCGGTACTCGTTACTGTTTTTCTTGTGTGGAAATATGGGCAGTTTCTGCACATCTATTCATTAGCAGTTTTGATCAGTTGGGTTGTAATGGCAGTGATATTTTGGTGTGGAACATTATTTGTTGGGGGACACATATATTTACACGCTTTCAAGGTTTTGAGGTCTTGGAAGAATTATAAGTGGAAAAATAAGAAGGATAAGGAGTTAATTGGAAGGTTCATAAGAAGCTGCAAACCGATAACGATTAGATACAAAAATTATTATGTGATTAGGAAGATAACTATGCTTAAGTTTATTAGAGGGTTGGGAGCGGGCACAATGAGAATATTTTTGACTATGAAAAATTAGGAATTGCGTAATTCTCTTAATAATTTAGTAGCTTTGGAGAAAGTTGAAAAATAAAGGTTTTTCCCGATTGGCTAGCTAGAAAAATTAGCGTAATACTTTCTTAATAAAAATCAATTATTATTTCGCCCATGGAGTCCAAGACTTGGACTTACAAATAGCTACATATTATCGAGTCCTTTCAGTCTCGAATCTTCACTCGTAATTTGAACTTCTTCTTTCAAAATTGCTATCAAAGTTTCAAAATGTTAAGCAAACGAGCATATCTCCTTCTAAATTTCCTATTCCGACTAGCCGGACTCCTCGGACTCATTCCCTTCACCTGGAATACTAAGACCCACACATTCTCCCGAAATGCGCGGAGTCTCCGCTTATTCCGTCGACACGCTTTTTTCCTATCTTGGAACTTTACCTATCAAGTAATAATGGTCATTGTATCTAGACTAAATGGCAATTATAATACCTTCATCCTCTCATATATTACCGGTTCTGTTATCATTTTGCTCTTTCAAATCAACATCATTTGGGGGGCGTATGATGAAGACTTGTGTCAAACGTACAATCAGGTTTTTCGTTACTTGGAACATATCCGGGGTAAGATTTATCTTCAAGCTGATGACATTTATATTTAACTTGCTTTCTCTTCTAGACCTTTACTTACCCTGGCATGACCCGGACACTTGCCGCAAGACAAAACTATTCGACTTGGGACTATACTTGTTATTCTGCGTCCACGTTGGAACATTTTTCTTCAGCTCTTTGATCACAATTCTATTTCCCCGACTGTCCTTCATTTGGGGTTACATCGTCCCTGAACACTGGCCATTCATATTGCAAATTATATTCACATATTTATCTACAATATACGCTATTGCACTTCTAGTTTCTGACTTTATGATTATATCTGATAGCATTTACATTTACGGCTTCCTTGTAATTCCCTTCTTCACTCACAACTTCAAGCTAAAGCATACCGAACCACCGCGGAACAAATTTGCACAGTCTTCCCATCTAATCCTGGCTTATCGCGAGTTACAATTACTGCACCAAAACCTAATGAATATCTACGGCCCACTCATCTTCCCAACGCAGGCGATTATCACAAACCTGATTTTAGCCTCGGCTTTTCTCATTCACAGATTCGGAAATATTATGGAGACGCATTCCATCCTTTTGCTAGCGACATGGGCGACTCTATGTGGACTCTTTTGGTGTATGTTACTATTCGTTAGTGGCAACTTGCACTTTCACGGACAGAAAGTCCTCAGATCATGGAAGGTTCATAGGTGGAGGGATAGACGAGAGACAAAGCTAATGAAAAAGTTTACAAAATCCTGCAAGCCACTTACCATTCACTTTAAGAGTTTCTATATCATTAAGAAAAAGACAATGCTAATGTTTCTCAGGAGCTTGACGAGGGGAACGATGAGAATATTTTTGACTTTGTAATTTATTTGTAAGTCTTTAGTTTAGATTAAAATCTATTCTATTATTAAAGTTATTAAAAATAAATCAATTATTTATTGAAAGGCAGAACTTTTTCTAATATCATTTAAGAAAATAATTTTTGTTTGTGTCTGTTGATTGAATTGGTATTTTGACTATTACCTAACCAAAAAATCAAAATTTAAAAAATTGGTTTTCTCCACACAAGTAATCGTTTTTGGAAAAGGAACTTTTTCTCATGAATTCTAAATCGTAGCTCAAAAAAAATTATACCCGTAATATCCCACGAATTTATCTCGTGTTAAGTTGGTGCTTCAGCATGACTCGTGACTAGTTGTTTCCAATAAAGTCATCTCAGCAAATAGCATCTGAGTCATTTTAAACCGTTCTTGCATCAGGCCTAGAAATGCTGAGCCAAAGATTCTTTCTCTTTGTAGACTTTATTCTTCCATACTGCGGATACTTTGGCATTCTCCCATACACTTGGAATCATAGTACCCACTTGTTTGTCAGGAACCCCAGAAGTAGTCTAATCTTCCAGCTTAATTCGCTTTTCATAATTACAAATATCTTGCAGCAAATATATTCTATGATTATGGCCCGAAGCAATGGCAATTTAGATAATCTCATTCTATGCTACACTACTGGTTCAGTTATTTCTTTACTTTTTATAGTTAGCTACATTTTCTTAGTTTACGAGAAGGACATGTGCATAATAATCAATCAGGCATTTCGCTACATGGAAAGGATTCGTTGTAAGTTTGATTAATCGAAACTGTTAAATTTGATTATAATTTCATTTAATTAACATTTAAATTTGTTCTCCAGACGTTTACTTGCCCTCGTATGATCCTGACACTGACCGCAAATCAAAACTATTCGATTTAGGTTTTCTCGCTTTGATTGCTACCCAAACTGGGACATTTCTATTCAGCTCATTTGTCGCCATAATATTTCCCCGGCTGCCAATCTTTTGGGGTTACCTTGTGCCCAAAGAGTGGCCTTTCTTGTTACAAATTCCATTTTTGTATCTTCCCACAATTTACACGATTGCTCTTCTAGTTTGTAATTTCATGGTTATCGCAGAAGCTGTTTATGTTTATGGCTTTCTTGTAATTCCTTTCTTTACTCATAACTTTAAGTTAAAGCATGTCGAATCTCCGAGGAACAAATTCAGCCATTCTTCAACCCTAATCCAGGCATTTCGCGAGCTGCAATGCCTTCACCAAAATATTATGAATTTATTAGGCATTTTCATCTTCCCAACGCAGTCTATCATAACAAATATCATTTTAGTCTCTGCTTATTTTATCCACAGGTTTGGAAATGTTATGCAGAAGCATACAGTCTATTTATTAGCTTCTTGGGCGACTCTGTGCGGATTGTTCTTTTGTATGCTACTATTCGTTAGTGGCAACTTGCACTTTCACGGACAGAAAATTCTGAGATCGTGGAAGGTTCATAGGTGGAAGAATAAGAGGGAGACTATGCTAATGAAAAGGTTTGCTAAATCTTGTAAGCCACTAACAGTTAACTTTAGGACTTTCTATATAATTAAGAAAAAGACAATGCTGATGTTTATCAGAGGATTGAGTCGGGGAATTATGAGAATATTTTTGACTTTGTAAAGTTAATTTTTTCTTAATTCTTACAAGCCGAATTATGTTGTTGTAACACTGACATTCATGATGCTCATGCTTAACAAATTATATCCACCCGGTCATTACTTACATACAATCAGTAATATTAACGGTTTTTCTTTTTCCAAGAAGTAAGTAAATGATAAAAAAGAATAATAATCGCTGGCGGATACTATAATACTAATAATCCCTTTAAATACTATTATGCACGCTAAAAATAGTTTGGCTTTACCTATGAAACGTAGCCAAACGCCCGAATTAACAAAGTCAATAGTCGAAAGTTATCCGTATAATATATAATAAGTAGCGTTGTTAAATATCATACTTTGGTTTTTAAGTCATTGCAAATAAAATCTAAATCACACTAGCTTTCCAACATGTCGATGATGCTTAAATTATTTACGTAATCATAATTGCTTGGATTATCGATTCCAGCGGACGCAATAGTAAAATTTGATAGATCACTTCCATACTTAAAGGATATGTTTTTCGCACTTAAGTTTCGCATGGTAAGTTTTATTTTTTAAATTATTTAACTCTGTCATTTCTGGTGGGTTATTTTTGTATAAAAAGAAGACAAATCCACAATCCCTTATTCAGTCGCTTAAAGACTTGCAAACTTAATTGTACCCTTTCGAGAAGCAAACTGTTCTATTTTTTCCAGGTTTAAAACATGGCGCTGGGTGGGAATAAATTCCTTTGTATTTGGCTCCTTGCAGCACTCTGTTTTATTGCACTTGGTAATTTGATTTTAAAATTTAAATTCTTTGTAAAAATGAAAAAAAAAACTTGATTTAAATTTTTGTTAAAGTCTTGGGTGACGAGGGGTGCCGTTCGTCTGCAACAAGTCCTGAATGTGCTGCAAAGTGTGCGCGTCAGGGAAGCCAAGCGGGCAAGTGCGAGAAGAGGTGGTATAGATGGAAATATGAATGGAGGTGCAAATGCAACCCTTGCAAGGGTAAACTTGTTCTTGGAGCTTGCATTGAAAAAATCAACTTACCACCAATTGCAATTCCATTTTAATAACAGTGTCCTTAAAAGTTCCGCTTAAATGATTTTGAAACTATCAATAATTTTTAATTTCTATAAATCCATCTAATTACAAAATTATTATTTCAATCTGCATTTCGAAACCGCCTTCTAGAGAAACAATCGAAATATTGGCTGTCATTTAATCAAAGTAATTAAAAATATATTAGTTTAATTAAAATAATAAATGTTTTTGTGCGCATAATTCCTGGCATTCGCTAATTTTGAGCTAAATATATTGCAGATGAAGATGGATTACGCATCTTTAACGTTTCTAAATTGCTGAAGGCTTTAGTCATTTTGGTATAAACATAAATATTTTAATATCAATCACAGTCATATATTTTCAATGCTACTGACAAATCCATCCCAAAACTTGAGTAGAGAAATTATGAGAATATTATTGACTTTGTAAAGTAGGTAAAATTGAAAATTAAGACATTCATATGAAGGCAAATATTTAAAAATTGACAAAAAAAATTGTTTTTAAGTCGATATTAAATATTATCCAGACATTAATCTCAATGTTCGATAAAGTAAAAAATAGCTTTTTAAAATTGAAATGTCATTTTCTGTCTGTGCGGAGAATTCAGTTAAAAAGTTGCTTTCTTCTTACCTTCTAATCAGTGAAATATTAACAATGCTTAGCAAACGCGCATTTTTCTTTCTGGATTGCCTACTTCCCGCTGGAAGCTACGTGGGTTTGATTCCATACACTTGGAATCGTAATCACTTACTTGTCAGAAATGATCGGAGCCGTCGCCTTTTCCGAACTCATGCATTCCTCATCTTCTGTAACATCGTATTTCACGTGATTTCTGTAATCAAAGCTTTAAACAATGGTGACCTTGACCTATTCATCCTATCGTATATTACTGGATCGATTGTACTTCTTCTCTATCAAGTTACCTACATGTTTCTAATTTACGAGGAGGGAATGTGTGTAATATTCAATCAGATGTTTAAATACTTGGAGCATATTCGGGGTAAGCCTGAAATGATTTATTTTTTAAGAAATTTACTTTAAACTTGCTTATTTCTTTAGACGTCTACTTGCCCTGGTATGACCCGAACACTGCCCGCAAATCAAAACTATTCGATTTAGGACTCTTTACTCTGATTACTATCCAACTTGGGACATTCGTGTTGTCGTCTTTAGTCGTCATTATCTTCCCCCGCTTGCCCTTCTGGTGGGGCTCTTTGACCCCAGTACATTGGCCCTTCATATTACAAATTCCATTCCTTTATCCCCCCACAATCTACGTAATTTTTATTGTAGTTGGTTACTACATGATTATCGCCGAAAGTGTTTACATTTATGGTTTTCTAGTAATTCCCTTCTTCACTCACAACTTCAATTTAAAAGCTGTGGAGCCTTCTAGGAACAAATTTGCTCAGTCTGAAATATTAATAATAGCATTCAGAGAGTTACAACTCATCCACCAAAACATCATGGATTTACTAGGCCAATTTATCTTTCCAACGCAGTCAATTGTAACAAATTTGATTTTAATCTCAGCCCATTTTATCCACAAGTTTGGGCGTGTTATGCAGACCCATTCAGTCATAATGCTAATAAGTTGGGCGGGGCTGTGTGGACTATTTTGGTGTGTAACTTTATTCGTCAGCGGCAACTTGCACTTTCACGGGGAGAAAGTCATCAGATCATGGAAGGTTCATAAGTGGAGGAATAAGAAAGAGACAATTCTAATGAAAAAGTTTATCAAATCTTGCAAACCCCTAACATTCAACTTTCAAGCGTTTTATATCATTAGGAAGAAATCATTACTAGTATTTCTTCGAGGATTGAGTAGGGGTACTGTCCGAATATTTTTAATGTTGTAAATTATAGCTTCGATTCGCTGTTCTACATAACTAATAAGCTTACTTAAAATAAATCGATTAGATTTCGAGGTCACAAACCGCCTCAATTTTACAAACTACTGTAATTTCACATTTTATAATGGTGGTTTTGTTTTTGAAAAACAACAATATTTATTCATTTTTATTTTCTCATATAATTTGGAATTTGGTCAATAAATATTTTATCTTTTGCAAACCTCCTCAAAGGACTTACGAGTCGAACTTTCTAAGCATACAAGCTTTTCTCTATAAAATGTTAAGCAAACGTTTCTACTTGCTTTTAAATATTCTAATTCCCTTTTTCTCCTTCATTGGATCTATTCCATACGCTTGGAATTCCCAAACTCGACTCCTGTCTAGATCTAAAAGATGTCTCAGACTATTCAGAATTAATTCATTTTTATTATCCCTCAGCATCTACTTTTTTCTCGCACAAGCCATAAGATTCAATTATGAGAAGAAGCACGACCTCTTCAACCTAGTATATGTGACGGGTTCTGTTTACATTTTGATATACCAGTTGATTGTCGCTATCCACTTTTCCGAAAAGGAGCTGCATATCCTATTCAATCGGTTATTCCGTTATCTCCACTACATCAACAGTAATAATATTTATTTAAAATTTAAAGCATTCTCTAATAACAAATTCTTTACAGGTCACTACTTGCCAAATTATGACCCGAATACAAGCCGCCAATCAATCATGATCGATACTTGTCTAATCCTCTTGATTTTTACTTTCACCGGGACCTTTTTCTTTAACGTGTTCGTCATCATTTTATTTCCTCGGCTTCCCTTCTTCTTTGGATATGTTATTCCTTCATCCCTACCTCCAATTATACAACTCCCTTTGATCTACATTCCGCCAATTTACTCAATCTTTTATGTCCTCATCTGCGCTTTCATTATGATCGAGTTAATAGCAGTTTATGCAATTTACGTAGTAATTTTATTCTTTTCAAGAGGATTCAATCTGTCCCGGGGTAAATCTACTGGGAACAAATTTCTTTACGATTCCAACACATTAATATTGGCCTACAGGACGCTCCAAATTGTTCACCATTCTTCTGTATCAGTCTTAACCCCGTTGTTAATACCTAGTCAGTCAATCATCTCTAATTTAGTATTCGTCTCTGTTTACATGATTAGAAAATTTGGGGAGGATATGCAGCTTTATTCCCTCTCTTTGTTAATTTGCTGGACAGCTTTGTCGGCAGTTAGTTGGTGTATGATTCTACTCTTTAGTGGCCACTTGCACTGGCACGGCATAAAGATCTTGAGGAGTTGGAGAAATCATAAATGGCCCTCGAGATGGGAGAGGATGTTGATGATCAAATTCACTAAATCGTGTAAACCCCTGACTATAAATTATAAAAAGTTTTATGTCATTAGAAAGATTTCAATGTTAACTTTTATCAGGGGATTGTGCATGGGCACGATGAGAGTTTTTCTGACGATGGCGAAACCGATTGTTAGAAATGATTAGAATTGCGAAACCGATTATTAGAAATGATTAGAATTATTTTTAAACGTAGTGATTTCTCTCTTTGCTTTTAAGGAAAATAACAAATATTTTCTATAAAAACTAGAACATGACCATACATGAATGAAATTGCCATTTCAATAATTGCGAGTGTAGGCACAGCGTACACCTGTACGCTGATTGTGATCTCAATTTTTATTAGGCGGTCCTTGTGAAATTTGCAGTGCCGCCTATCATTATTTGTCAAATATAGACATGCACTACTTGCTAGTGGATGCTAATCTGAATCTATAAAAACCGAAAGTTTACTTTTAACTACTCTGGTTATAAATGTCTACATAAAGCATCATAGCTTAGGCTTATTATATAGGCATAAAGCTAATTAGCTTTTTGTCAATGAAAGCAAAATTCTTTTGCATCAAATAAGCGGTTTGGCATTTAGACGATGATTTCATTTAATGCTTGTTAATTGCACCGAATTGCAAATATCTCGGAAATTGTCAGATAAGCTGATACGCTTTTCCTGTATTAAAATGGACTTTGCTAAATAATTGAATAATGATGTCAATTAAAATGACATAACAATTCGGGGAATTGGGGTGACTGACATGCTTAATACTGGTTAAGCAGAAGGAAGATGGATCCAGGAAGCCCTTTTACCCTGAAGGGTCTATTTTCAGTGACAGTTTTATTAAATTTTTATTTGTGTGCATTTGTTTACAAGTAGCAATTTGCTTAAGATTTATTAGGAACACTGCGTAGAAAAAAGGAAAATATTTTCTCTTCTTTTATTGCTTGTCAACAAGGTGGAATGACACGAGTCTAACAGCGCATTTATCCCATGCACAAGTTAGAAGAGCTGATGTAACATCAGTGATGTTACATATTCTTCATGAAACATGACAGTTCACTTCCACAATGAACTCATCCATGATTGAACCTTGATGGTAATAGTCATAAAAGCTGTTATCTCTACACCTAACACTTCACCCTTGTTTTCATCTCTGCACTTTGTCCGAAATGTGTTTCCTTGATCCACAGAACAATCTCGGGGAGATGGGCTTAAGTGAGTAAACATGGGTAAACATTACCTTTTATGCCTGCAAAATAACTCCAAAATAGGCAGCTTCTTAATCGTTTAAACTGCTTCTGACAACAAAATACTTTTCATCACATTTGACAAGCATATTGCAACGCGGATGCATATTCTAGCACTTGCACTTAAAATGTATGAAATAGGTAGCTCTTTATTCAGCCAGACGAGGGCTTCGTCCTGTCGATTCAATCAAGCTAACTTCGTCCATCTCAACAATACATGGGTGCAAACATAATTTTTTCGCCAAGATCCTATGACGTCTTCTCCCAAGAATTACCATCCCATTCCAGAAATCTTCTACTCCGCACGTGATAGCTCATTTTACGCAAACTTTTTATCCAATTCTTATAATGTACTTTTAACTCGTCTTTACCATCTCCATTTGGCAAATAATAAATGCTAATTACTAGTTACATACGTGATCTTCCTAATCAACCCTGCTTACCTGGCTTATGAATTATGTATAGCTTTTTTATGTGAATATTTTAGGTGCAAGTTTGTTAGCTCCACAAAGAAGTTTTCCATGCCATACAATATGAATTTGCGTCGTAGCTTCGTAACTCGAAACAGCTAAAAAACTAGCACGAGGAACTCTCCTTATCTTTGGGCTGGTAATGACTAGTGTTTGCTTTATCACCATCATCCTCAGAACAGTCCATGAAGTCATTGTATGCCCATCGTAAAAAAGCAACAGGAGCCATTTATCCTCACACCAACAATCAGCTTCACGAAAGTGATAATATAATGCTAATGCAAACATTCTCTGCTATATTTATTGCAAAATATTTTTATGTAATGCCATATCACTCTCAACCCTGTCCATGTCCCGATTTTTCATTATTGCTCGTTTTGCCGTGATTATTTTCGAGTAGGGTTTGCCTTTACTTTGTGATGTGTACATCTATAAGATCGCATATATCCGTGAACGTTACGTATCACTCTTTAAAATCATAACTCTATTCACACGCGAAGCCACCCTCCTATTCCCTACTCCCATTTCATCATCGACTCATTCACGTACTCTGGAAATTCTGAGTCATTACGTTTCTCTGTGGAGTTTAGAGTGAGGAGTAGCCTACTTATAATAATTGCTTTGTAAAAGCTCTAGTTCATCTTTTATCACGCAGGAGGACGGGTGTTTAAGTGGCATCTGCAGTACGCATCTGTCGTTTTCAAGCCCGAAGGGATATTGCGTCCTTCAAGGGATAGCCTAACAAAAAGGAACAGAAGGAAGGTGGTCGAGCTGACAAGCATCTTGAGAAAGAGCAGATGCAATAGAAGAAAAGGACGCTATTGAGCTATTGTGAGATTGAAAAGGTGCATCCGCATCACAACGATCATTTGCAGGGGTTGCTGCAATTTATCGAAGGGACTTGTTTTCTTAAAGAAAAAACAAGAGTTATTCCTCAGGAGTGAGTGAATCAAGAAGGTATTTTTGTCGTTTTTGAGAAAAGTAATATAAAAGCTATTCTGAGAATAACTAAGTTGTGCGTCATCTCCGCACACATTTGCTCATTTCATTAATCAGAGGAGCTGAAAAGTGTGAACAAGTCAGTTTTTATGTGTTAATCAGCAAAAATGTTTATCTCAACCGATTCATATTTCCTCCCGGTGGCTGTGCCCGTTGTGATAGTGGCTTTTGCTGCACTGGTAAGTTCAAATTGGATAAAATTAATTAGTAAACTTTATGCTGACTAATTTAATTTACTTGACAGGTCATGCTTATAATTAGGCGTAGCCGAACAAGAACAATCACACATGATGAAATGTATTCACAATTTATTCCGCCAATAATTGGTGAGCGATATAAATAAATAGTAGCTTTCAAATTACTTTGCAACTTCCCCTAATAAGAATTTTATTTCAGGTCCAAATGTCCCGAAAGAACAAACCTACATCGTACCTCGTAACTGGAAACCTCCATCAAGCTCCGTTTACGCCCCCCTCTCCATTCCAATCCACCAACAGAGGAACAACATCTTCTCAATGCCAAACCTAGCAAATATCCGTGTTCCAACCGAACTAGCTTCCAAAGGGATTGCTCTTATTCATGCACTCCCACCTTCAAAAGAGTCTACGGGAATATCACCCGAGTTCGTTTAAGGCAGCTTGAGCTTAAAACAGTTACAAAAAGTGTAGAAACTTATTATTATTCTCTCATAATCATGAGAGATCCAAAGTTCTGTTTGTTTCATTTCGTTGAAATAATCATTAAACGACTGGTTTTTAATATTGTAATCTCATTATTTTACACCGAGAACAGTATACAATTAGCTTACCTTTTTCCTAAAAATGTAAGTTGAGCTTGTTCAATTTTTCTTGTTTTTTTTGTTGTTTTTTTTTGTTAACGGATCATACTTGACTAATTTAAAACTGACAATAATAGTACTTTCTATAACTGACTTCAACCAAGGTATATCAATGTGATTGATTTTTTAATCAAAATAAATAGTCCGGAGAAATTATACATAAATGGTCTTTATCTAGTTTATTCTCTTACATAATGTGATCCTCATTAAATATTTTGAAGATGGCTAATGCACGTATTTTGCCCCAAAAAACTGACGATTAGCCCGATCACTACTAATATTTTATCAACCTGTCAAGCAAAAGAAAAAGACTATTGATCCATCCCATTAAAGGATCGTAGTATTGAAAACACATTTTATTAAAAATTTACAAAAATGCCTGGGCGTGACGAATGAATGAATTTATCATGTAGTCATTTAGGTTGTCATTTTGACTATTTTACTTTTTTTATAATTGTTACTCCCATTTGGTCGTAATTACTCACACGAGTTGGCTGTCAAGATAATAATGCGTTACCCGAAAGCGTTTTTCATTTAAAAAAATATTTAAATCCTTTCTTCCAACATTTTACCATTTCAACTCGATTCGCAGAGTTTCTTAAAAATGTTATCAAACAAAACCATCCGCCTTTTAGGGGCTTACTATTCCTTAGCCCACTTTTTAAATTTCTCGCCTTTCCAATGGAACTGGAGCTCAAACACTGTTCAATTGACAACAAGTAGGAGAAAGCTAATCTGCTGGAAACTCTTAGTCCTTCTCTTTTGGACCAAGATAATGTTTATGAGTATCCGCCTCGTCCAATCACTATATTTGGATGTGAGCGTTGACGAATTCGTTGTACATTATTATTACTGGGTTTTATACTGCTTTTCTGGAACTCTCCAACTAGATACTTGGCTAAAAGCTGACATCCTTCAATTAATGTTTAATCGGATAGTTCAATTCAATTGTAACCAAAAGGGTAAGCTATAAATTGTTACTAAAATGCTTTGAGATTTTTACAGAAATATTTTTAATAGAAAAATATCTCAGTCATTTTGGACCCCGCCCTATAAAAGATAAAGATGGAGTGGAGCCCATGATTCTAAACTTGTTTGGGATTGTCCTAACCAATTCGCTAGTGACCGTATTTTTATTCTTGCACAAATCTACAAGTCCCCAGTTTTTCTACTCTGTAAGCTCAGGGGAAAGTTCCAGCGGTATTCTATTCGCATGGGCACTTCTTGAAGGATTCTTAACGACAATGTCGTGGACAACTATTCTAAGATGGGCAGCGACATCGATTGTGTGCATGGCTAGTTTAGACTTTTGGATCAAAGAGCTCAAGTAAAAAATATGGAATGGTTTTGAAATAAAATCTAATTATTTTTTTAAACTTTCCAGCAATAAACTTCCAATCCATGTAATTCCACAAATTTCTCTACTTTTGCCCTCAGAGAAATTGGAAATGTGGAGAATGCTGCAACTCCTAACATTAGAATTTAATCTAGGCATGTCTAGCATGACCGTGTCAACTCAACTCGCAGCTTTCCTTTCCCATTTGGGAACAAATTATGGAACAATTCAGCTCTACTCGAGCATGTCTTTCCCCATTTGGATAAACTGTCCAATGATTTCCATCTGCGGCCTAGCCGTCCTCATCAACCTTTTCCAGAGCTTTTCAAACATCAATATAAAATCAATCTTAGCCCTAGATTCTATCCGATGCGATGTAATTAAATCACACAATTTATATTTAAGTCGTAAACTTAAGTCTTGTCCCCATCTACGTATTAAAGGACATAAATTCTTCTATTTTAAACAATCAACGCCTGTCACATTCTTCAAGTTGTTGATGGACAATACGATTACGATTCTTTTAACGTTTTAGACTTGGAAAAACAAACGTAAATGTGATTGAACTCACAACCTTGTTATATCAAAGTAAATGGATGAAATGACCCGTCTATGAATGTCTTTATGAATTGCAATAAAAACAAAGTCATTTACTACTGGAGTCAGAAATACTATAAAAGTATACATATGCATGTTTAGAAAAACTCTAATCCAAGAAGGATAATCCAACTCATGTGAATCCAAACTCAATCTCAAAATCCATAATCATGAGATGTTTTCTTCTCTGTCTATAACCACGTAAGAAAATCATTAGGAATATGTTCATACCGAGTTTATATAGACAAGTTTTGAATTATCTTGCAATAGTAAAACAAGTTATAGTAAATAGTATAGTCAGACTTTTTTTATAGTCAGACTTCCAAATGTTCACTCATGCAATTAATCCTCTGTTTGCGCTCAACACAACTTGTTTAAAAGAAGCTGGACGACCACCACTCAACCACGAGATTTTATAGCGCAGATTTAGACAAGTAGTGGACAGAAATTCCAGAAGTAGCCACACACCCGAAGTGACAAGATGTGGTTTTGTGGCTTGTAAGAAATGAATTTGATATTATGCAAACTGACATATCATTAGTATGAATAGTTCAAGTCACAGTTTTCTTCCTGATGGAAATGGATTAAACAGAAAGGACTTGTGATAAGTTTTAGTGCAATTCTGACATGGCAGTGACATGTGAGAAGTGGAAACTCATAATGACGTAGTTAGCTAGTGACTTGATCAATGATCAACGAAAAGAGTTGCATTTTGTATACAATAAACGCGATTTTTTGTGACGAATCATTCAATTTTATTGTGACCTGTGACGCATGCCAAAAGATAAGCAATTTTTTGCCACCTACAGAGTAAAGGAGTGTGATTGAGCTCGCAACAATTTTGTCAGCGTGAAGAATGGCTTGGATTAAAAGCATTACTTTTATGCTATTCCAAGCCTGGATCTATGAAGCTATGAAAAAAGCAGAAATAAGGAACTAATCACTCCCTCTCGTAATAGATGATAAAAAATCTCATTATTGGGACAACGCAACGGTGAACGATAATAAATTTTTATAGTTGTGCCGTACTTTACGACACCTTCTGAAGTTCATAGGTGGGTTATAATGGTATTTTTTATGTAATTTTAATTACTTTTTAAAGCCATTCTTTACTATGTATTTTGTACTAAAATATTGGCGTAGGTCTGCAATGCTCCTATTAACTTACTTATTGGGATTAGAGATATTTCGTGTGAGAAAAAACGTCCTATGACTCATGACATGGTCCATACTTATAAAATTACCTGTTTTGCAAATCCAAAACTAGAATGAGTGGGTTAGTTAGATGGTATATTACACTGTTTTTTCTTGCTAGAAGCAAAAAAATATATTAGATGATGACGATGACTGGAGAGTAGTTGAAGATGGTTGAAGAAACCACTTCTGGTTTAGTATGAGCGTGTACCACGCTAAAAATTTCCTTTGTTTTGCTCGCTTTAAGAGAACTAGTCTGTTGTAATTATGAAAATGTGAACTTGTCCTTTAGTCAACTTTTTCCCAGCGTTTTGTTCACATGCGGAGAAGCGAAATATGGCGCTGCGTGGTGAACACTAGCGTTGGTTAGGGGTTTAACGGATTCCTGGAAAAGGTAAAATATAAGACCTGTTTTTAGTATATTCCCAGCGAAGTTTTTTTCCAGAGATGAATATTGAGTGTGTAATGCAGAGTTATATAAGCTATTTACTTAATTAAGGTATTGTGCAAAGTTTCCAGTAAAAACATGCTATTTATGTCATTTCATAATTTTTGTTTTGCAGAACGTGTGAAAAGTTTTGACTGGAATCGGTTTCATCTTCCTGAATTGCACGAGTTTTATTTACGGGAACGTCAAGTAAATCTCGGGCCGGGAAGTGATTTTTCCTGGATGGAGCGTACGTAGCTCTGCCTGGAATAGTTTCATTTGAGTACGCAATCAGCAATCATTTCATTGCTTAGAAAGTCCCCGTATGGATACAGTGGTGAAGATGGACATGTCAAATGTTGTGATTGTGATGGTCGTCATTGTCATCTTTTTTATTGTGAGTTTAGTAACTAAACTTTAGTTTAATTATTGAGCGGAAGGTAATTTGAATGAGTGATTAATTTAATCCTTTTCCTGTAGCTAATGAGCGCCTGCTGCCGCCAAATCCGGCAAGGCTGTGAAGAGCAGTTGACCTTAGAGCAATTAGCTAGACAAAGACAAGCTTTCTTCCTTTGTTAGTAATTTTATTTAAGTCATAAGTAATCAAGCTAATTATATTTTAATTAATAGCGGAAGCCTCAAGACGATCTCTCCCAGACATTGATGACAGACCCACCCGCGTCACCACAATCTACCAAGACCATGGCGGTTTAGCCTTAGGCATTTATGAAATCCACATGCCCCACGCCCATCGCACTAGTTACCCAGACTCAATAAGGTCATCCCGACCAAGTATTCCACCCCCTTCGTTCAACTCTGCTTTGCAGAATTCCATTCCCATCTCATACATCGATCCCGAAGAGCCTCCGCCTTCGTACGACGACTATTTAAAATTGTCTGCAGCTCAACATCCACCATCTCAACCCGAGATCCATTCTGTGGGAAAGAATACTTCAGCAATAGATGATAAGCCGAGATATTAAGTGTGATACGTGATTAGTTTTATAAATTGACAGAAAACAGGTGCGTATCAAGAGCCAGTTTCTATTGTCGAGGAACAAAGTCTCGAAGTATCATGATTTTAGCTCGTGTATTGCTGTAGGTCCAGGAAGACCGATGACTGCGATTAGTTTTTACAACCTTCCATTCTCAGACAGCTGCAGTATTGACTTTGATATTTTAACAAACTCTGACTAGGTGACCTCGTGTGAGGTCTTCCAAAGATATACGATACTTCCGTACCTTTTTCTACCAATACTTGCCAATTTCATTTTTATAATTACTGATTATTACGATTATTACATAAGATGAAAATTTCCAATGATTTGCCAAATCAAATGGCAAAATGTTGAACGGAACTTATTATAAGGCTGATTAGCAGATGTAAGTACAAAAACAGGATTTATTTACTTTGCTATTAAAAACATCATTAAGTGTTTACAGTGCTAATTTGCACCAGCTCCTATTGAAGTTTTTTCGCACATGATTTATTGCAACTTTATATGAAAATATTTACTATTGGTCTGGTCATAAGTGTCTGTTTAATTTGCTTTCTTTGTATTTCCACTTCCCATTTGGTTAATTTGACCTCTGGCTAATGTCAACCAGAAAGGAAGATTGCGGAATTGCAGAATCAGATTTGCTCGCAGTCTGGAAGCATTTAAATCAAAAAGTAAAATAGACTTTTGGATTGATCAGATTGACATTGACATAATCATAATGTGTAACGGTATTGCTGACTCCAGAAAATGTAATTTCCATCCCGGTTCAAAGGCAAACAACAGAACAACTTACCTTTGACTCCAAAAATAGAACAAATAGTTATTAACGTCACCCCAGAAAAAGTCCAGAACTCTCTTTGTTCTCTCTCTTGAGTTGACAATGATATTTTTTGACCGACTCAAGTGGAAAAAGTAATCAGCTATGCCCCTAAAAAGCTCAATCAAATTTTGAAGTGGACAGGCTTTACGTGACAATTGAAAAGCAAAAGTATGTAATTTTGCCCAAAGTTACAGCAAACTTGATCTTGTTGGATTTCAAGTTCACAGTTCGCTCTCATTAAGTAAACTATTTACAAAACCAAAACAATTGGAAAGTACGCATCCAAAGCCATTTTAATTGCAGCTATGAGTAATCCATCATTGATATCAGATCACTCCATCAATTTTTGATCCGACCCGTGTCGAGTATTGTGAAAAACTACTTTACTTCAGTCCGTGTGCAAATTACTACACAACACCAGTTCATAAATTGGCTCATTTTTTATTTTCCTTGCACTTGAAAAACAAACATTTAAATACTACGAAGCTCTTGACTCTTCTCTGGAGTGTGTAAAAAATGGCGTAGTAACGATCCTTTAATGACAACCTGATAACCCCTCCTATATATATAATGACCCAACCACCACCAGTTCTTGGCCAGTTGGGAAGCCAACGTTGGAAGAGAAACATCAGAGAAAAAAGAGAAAAAGCTTTTTTAATTGAAAAGTTGTTCCTTTTAACCAAAACCGTTCACAACGCATTAAGTCATTCCAGACAGTCAGCATTTACTTCTCAAATCCGAAACGTTTCATTTATTTGATGTAATGAGAAAATTATGGGCGTCTCACCTCTAGTCGCTGTTGTCGCAGTCGTTGTCTTTTTTGTTGCTGTAAGCGAAAAATAAAAAATACCAAGTTTTAATTGTAAAAAGTCACCTTGCTAAGAGTCAAGTACCCTTATAGTCAAGTGTCTTATCACTGTGAAACGTGGCCAAATTATGTAAAACTATTGCGAAATATGTAGCCACTCATGATAATAATAGAATGAATATGATTTCAGGTGGCACTTGTATGGTGGTTAAGGTACAACGTGAAGAAGAAAGTTGTGAGGAACGTGTCACTTCGTCCGCAGCCTTATGTAGGTAAGTCGTTATCAGAGAGTTCAAAGGTTACACGCATATCCGTTGTACCAATTTAAATTTTAAACTTTTTGTACTTCAATTTTTATAGGACGAAGAGGAGCTAATAACTTATACCGCATACCCCTCAGCCGCAACTACATTTATCAAACGCCACCTCCCACCTTCAGTAAAGCTGTTAAGCTTCCGATTCCACCCCCGAAAAGTCGCATTTCCGTTATCACTGCCACTTATGATGTGGAAGCCCCACCACCAACTTATCAGCAATATGTTAGAGCTCAGGAACTGAAAGGATCTCAGCTAACCCCTAAGAATCCTGATTGTTGCGAGTTTATATAATAGTTTAAGACGTTCTCGTTTCAAGTTTCTGCAAAGTATCTTTTCTAACTTATTTATAAGCCTTATAATATGTGCATGTGCGAGTTAATCACTTCTGGTAAAAGTGACCGTGTCACTAATACTACCGTCTTGTGTTCCTTCAAGATGATCTGGAATGGAGTTCTAGATTTTTATAATTTTTATACCAAGCTAATCTTAAGACTCGTTACAAATATAGTTCAGAGACTAATTTCTCTAATAAAATCATTTAAAACGGAACTCTTCATGATTTTATGTAATGTCCAGTAATGTCCAGTTATTTCATAATTCACAGATTATTTCATCAGTGCAAAGTGCAAACGTTTCATAATGGCTTAAATGAAAAAGGATTTAAATCAAACTGGAAATTGTTACCTAACTCGATATAAAGTGCGGCTTGATCAATTCTCGCTTATCATTAATCATTTATCATGGATGCCTTATCAGTGTTGACTTACACATCATCGCAAATTCCACCTGATTCAGACTTAATCAATTTAAAATTAAACATAAAACTGTTTCCCATTTTAATTAAAAGCATCCAATGGTATTTTACAAAATCTTATTTTCGTAAATATCAGTACAATTTGTTTTCATTTATCTATGTAATGTGTTTAAATGAGCAACGTAATCATTATTACAGTCCTGTCATGTGCCGTGGCCGCCTTGATAATTGGGATTGTTGTTTACGTAAGAAAAACAAAAAATTGTTAAAAGGAAAAGAAACTTATTTTCATTCCAATTTCAGTGCTTCAGAAAAAGCATTCGGAGCTTTTTCCGGCGGACATTTCGTCGAAAGAAGCGTGTGCATGAAATAACAGGTGTGTATCCCATAATTTCTCTAAATTTATTTTTTTAAATGTCAATATTTTTCTCGTTCTTTCTACAGCCCCAGTCCGCCCTTCCGAATCTGATATTGTTTTAGCAGTAACACAAATCCGTGAACCAAGCGGATCCTTCCGCCTTCCCCCCACGCCCCGACCTCAACCAAGCCATGGGACAACTCTCGGCAGACACAACACAGTCGTTGGAGACGGCACTTATCAACGCCACATCCAACGACCTCTACCCCCACACCTTGCCGGTCGACATCAAAGCTTCAGCTTATACGGCGGGGCAAGACGTGCTGGGAGTGATCTCCAAAGCCCATTTGTTAGTAACATGAGTAGTCTCCAGAGTCTCTTGATGAGCTCGCAAGTTGCCGTGTTTAACAGCTCCACAGAACGCTTGTCTCTCTCCTCTCAGATAAATAATCCTCACATAACACATCAACCTATTAGCTTACCCCTTTTCAGACATCAACAACAACTCCATCGTCATGTCCTCACTGGAACAGCCGTATCTCCACTAGCTTCTCCAGCCACGAGCAGCCTTCATCTCCCACAACCAAGTTACTTCGAGGAGAGACCGCCCTCGTATCAAGATTCAATATTAATCCAAAAGCTTAGAGCTTCAGATAGAGCCGTGGGAAGAAGAACTGGAAACATTACTGGGATTGCTAGAAGTTCAACTTTCAGATGATGCGCAAGTGCAAATTTATTTTTCATTCGCTGACTAATTTAATCCGCAGTCTGCTATTTAAATTTCATTTGTGAGCTATTTTTTGTACTTGTTTAATTCGATTAAATTCTCGCAGTTACATAATAACAGCGTAATTCAATTATTTGAATATCTCGAGTCAAACATGACGGAACACGGACGATATTTTCTGGTACGAACACAAACCTTAACCTTTCATTTAGCAAAAAAATACGACCACCTCTTGTTTATCTTTCCGGCTAAAAATCTTTTACATAAATTTTTATACAAACATAAATTTTGGGAGAGGAAAGCCAAACGGAAGTTGGTCAACATGAGTCAGTCATGTATGACATGCTTACATTTACTTTATGAATAATATGCTCACACCTACGAATATTTTAATTATTTATTATCCTAATTTTATCATCTTTTTACCTAAGGAACATCACGTACATTTTTTAGCTTAACATTTCTG
>JAHZMU010002502.1:0-19943 GCA_027743725.1 Rambutsinella grinnellia | reverse complement strand
CAGACTTCTTTAGTAGCTCTTGAGTCATTTTCTCTGCTCTCAGAACCTCAATTTCTTCCGCAAGTTGCCGTACCTTCCGAAGATAATCGTCCCTTCCACCTCCGCGGGACTGTCCACGACCGCGACTAGGAGGTGGGGGCTCTGAAGTATTATAGCGATATTCAGAAGTAGGAGCAGGAAAAGTAGTAGAGTGATGAGGTAAAGGCTCCTCCGTATAAGGCGGTGGCGCCTGAGATGTAGGTGAAGGTGGCATTCCAGAAGCAGATATTTTTTGCCTGACAGTTGTATTTGGACTGTCATCAGGCCGATGATAATTAAATCGTGGACCTCTCGGATTCCACGGACGTCTGTAATTATAGCCACCTCTCTGACTTCTTTCTCTATCTCTTTCCAATTGATTAACGCGCATAAGGAGAGCTGCAACAGTAGACTCTTCTGAGTAGCGATCCATGGGAGAATTCGAATTATATCCGCGATTCCTCCCCGAATAACCCGGAGTAGGCTCCGGTCTCGGAGAACTCGCCTCGGAATTATTAGCTGCCGCCCCCTCTGCCTTTTGAGGCTCTTCATATTGTACAGAAAACTTTTCTTCACCGTCCTGATCATCCTGCTTATCTTCTGGAGTTTCTGAACTTGCCCCAGTATCACCAGACTGGGTAGGTTTCCCTTTCACTTTATTCTCCCATCCGAATCCCTTAAATGAATAGAATTCTTGATAAAGCCTATTAACCGTTGGGCGCTCATTCGGGTTCACTTTAAAAATGCTTTCCATCACATTAACGACATGTCCAGGACATTCAGTAGGGCGATGGACTTTGAGTGGAGAGTATCCATCTTTTAAGAATTGGATGACTCTCTGAAACAAATCAATGTATTAGCCAATTTCTCAAACCACGCAATTAAATTCCTACCATATTAGAATAAGATGCGCCATAAGGAATCGCCCCCCTCGTCCAAATCTCCCAAAGCATTACGCCAAAGCTCCACACATCCGATGCAAAAGTATAATCAGAACCAACAGACCCATCTTCATTCTCATTAATAATTTCTCTCGGAACCCAACGTAACGGGATAACCTTTTCTGTACCCGGTAGCTTTACATAATTGCCCCCAGTCGGCTCAACAAATCTAATTAAGCCCATATCCGATATCTTCGCATTAAAATATGTTTTGTGCCGACCCACAATCTTCTCAATTAAAATATTTCTCGCTGCCAGATTCCCATGAACGATATTTTTATGCTTGAGATACTGCAAACCTTCAATAATATCTAAACAAAGCTTTCCAAGAGTTGCAGGATCTTCCGGGTTCTCTTTACGGCTTAAGTATTGCAAAATATTCCCTTCCGGAAAGAAATTCAAGACCACTTGTGGACAATCAATAGGATCAAGTTGCTCAATAATGCCGAAGACCTCAACAAGGTTTTTGTGTTTTAAGTTCAGCAAAGCATTCACCTCCCCCTGGAGGGTCTCAAGAGGTAAGGGTGCATGGAAGAATTTAATAGCGATGGGCATTCCGCCAGGGAAAGTTCCTGCAAATTTGACCATTTTACTCTTGAATATTTATTGCTAAATTTACTTATTTTTACCTCGGATCATACGCCCAAACCCACCCTCCCCGATTACCTTCCCAGTTCTTACCTCCCGAGCGCTATAAATTCTAAGTGCCCTTTTTGCCTTTGGCTTCTTCTCTTTTTTCTTATGCTCAGTTGAAATGCCTGACCTATTTGGTATACTTTGTCCAGGATTTTCTACAAGCTCTTCCATATTTTTAGATACCTCTTCACTCTTTTGATTGGCTTCACTGGAACAATCGTAAGCATCGTAATGATTCTCTTCTTGGAACAGGAAATTTACTAATTCTGCATTATCTTCTTCCTCTTTCGGAACTTCCGCTTCCTCTCTAACCATTTTAGCTAAATCGCCTATTCGTGCAGTGACAAATCCTTCAGTTCCTTCAGCTTTTAATGCTGCAAATAATTCCTGAGAATACGGCCCTGTAGGTAACCCAGTCTTCACTGTTCTACTAGCTCCAGTTGGACTAGTTGAAGTTTGATTTCCCATTTTAAAATATTTTTGACAGAATATTATGCAGGAAAATTATTTGGCCCGTATTTTCAACGAAGCGAGAAACAATCTGTAAATTTCCAGAGGGCAAAGAAAGGAGGGCACTCGATTTTTTTCATAATCTTATCAGTTCACAACTGATTAGAGCAATCCAAAGCAAAAACAGTTTCAGCAGATTATTATGCACAAAATATGAATGGTTAGTCCAAACAGGATTTTCCTTGTGTGGCAATCGTGGTCATAATCGCGGTATTTCCTGGCTCATCACAATAATGATTGCAAAAATTCCAATCTATGCAAGACATAATTTTTCTCCTGATTCATCAAATTCTTTTTGCAGTTTTAAATGAGATCAAAAATTACTTTATTTCCAAAATTGTTTACAACTCAATTTTCCCATAAGGTACAGCCTCAATCCTTCCCGACACGGGGATCATTGAAGGATGAAGCCTTACAGGAAAAAAACCATTTTCAATATTAGCTTTATTACACCTCTCCATATTGATCACATGCAGATTGAATCTCGGCCCGAGTAAATTCTTCCAAAAGCGCATATCAGCCATTTGGTTCTGCCAGCGAATCCTCAACTGTTCATGTTCCCAAAGGTCGATCATTACCATTGCGTATTTGTGATGGAGTAGCATGTTTTCGAGGAATACAGGAAAACATACGGAATAGGTTGCTTCAAATACTAGAAAGAGAATAAAATTTTAATAGTTATTCAGCTCCACTCCCCCGACATTTGCTTACATTTCCATATAACATCAAGGAGCAAATCGCTCTTATAAAGTTTCGACTCGTATTTCGCCTCAGTGCAAATAAAATCAGAGCAGTTGCAATTCCTCGAAGTGACAAAATCTTTACATTTGTCATTAAGCAATTTAGCTGGCTTCACTTGTTTCATGCACGTCCCAATTAGTGTCATAGTCCACTTTAAATCTTCCCTGTTGATAATATCTGGTCTACGCTTCTTGTTCAGATCGCGCCACAGTTCCAAAAACAAATCATAAACCTTTTGCAAGAATCTGAGGGGGACTAAGGGGCAAATTAGAGAGTAGAGGGTTATAGACTGACCTAAAAGGCGGAAGGGGCGCGGGTGTGGTTCGTTACTCCCTAATGAATTTGTTATTTTCTTCATTCCAAAATGGATTAATTGTTGGAGTAAAAATCTGTTTTGAGTCTGGACTACGATTTGAGCGTTGATTAATTCGTCGCCTTTGGAAAGTGGTTTAGGACGGTAATTTGGGGAAAGGGAGGTGGAGGAACGGGGGCAAGCTTCCTTGTATTTCTTCAGAGTGTCTCGTGCAGTACAAGTGTCTCTGTACCTATCCCAAACCCTGTAGTCTAGGTCGTCTCTGTTCGGCTTGTCATTAAATCTCTGGACCTTGCTCCGGTCGAATAAAGGCTTTTCTTTCTTTATAAATATTTGATTCCTTTTTTTGTTTGCTAAACTATCCCCAGTTGTTTTCAAACTCCTCCCATGTATCGCAGGCATTTCCTCCACCTCTTCCGTGTTATTTGTTTTCTTTACACAAACAATGAAATTCTTTTCCAGACAATTCGCATAATTATACTTGACATGTTCTCTGTCAATCCGATTAATTCTGCCACAAGAAGGGTAGGAAAAGAGGTCGGCTCTGACCCAACTGTATAATGAACGGGGTAAGGTGTTTCCACCAGGGAACCTTAAAGGGCTTTGGATATGGGCACCTATATTGGTCGCTCCACTCCAGTAGCCATCACACCTCATCTTTTCCTTTACCGTTTTGCCGCATTGCTCTTTAATGACTAAAAAAGAAGTAGAAATAGTCACTATATAAAAAATATACTATTCTGTCTTACACTGTAGCGTGTCATTTTGTAGGTCAAAAAGTTCCCTGGCCGTCACCGGAACCGGAAGTTCCATTTTCTTCCATGCGCAACACGCAAGCGCAGCTTTCCACGTAAATCTTGAGGCGGAAACGTGATGGAATATCCCAGTTTTTACCTTTTTCTGGAACCAATTCATCTCACTTTTATTTTGACATCTTCTGAGGTCCTCTTCGAAGCCTTCGTCAATGTTAATGTAATGGGGTTCTAGAGAAGACAAAAACTAAAAAAATTCTAAATCAAATAAGACAAAACTTCTACCTTTTCAACTGACCTCTCTGCAAGCAATTATACTGTCTTTCAAAAGGACACTCTGGGGTCTCGTCGCAAATTACGTATCCCTTATCATTACAATTTTTATTCATAGCTGTGAGGAGGGCAACTCCTTCCGTATTATTATCGGAAGGGATGATGAAATGGAGACAACGGTCTCTGTGATGATAAAGCTTGTCCAAAGATCTCTTCTTGTTTGTACAGTTCTTGTGGAAAGGGATGGTTAAAGTGTGTTCGCCGCATAGCCATTCCCACTTCCACGGGTGGCAAAAATCGTTCCCACTTGTTAGGAAGGTGTTTATTGATTTGTCATGGTCCCTCATTAATCTTGTCCTGTCTTTCTGAATAGCTCGGATAAGACCCTCGCCATATTTGTCATGAACGTGATCTATTAATGCCATACTTCGCTTTTGACACATCGCATTTGCAGTAGACCATTGGACAGCAACGGGGCTAAATTTTAGGTTTGGGTAGCCAGTTATGTCCACCAATGCTATCGAACCCGCTAACATCATGTCTTCAAAAGAAAAGAAATTGAGTATTTCAAAAATTTAAAATGCTTTAAGCAAATACCATAGCCTCGGATAGGGTCTCCCCCTCTTTGTTCCACGTGTTGGCAAATAAACAAGTGCTTTTCTTCACAATTCTTTGGCCTTAGCTGGAGCTCTTTATCGGTCGCGGTTAACGTGCCGCATCGGCGATTCTTAAAGTCATCCGCTGTCGGCTCACCATCAGCCCAAACATATTTGTCTCTGCTTAACCTTTTATCCACGTACCTCAAGTCGGTATGGAAGGTCCACTGGTAGTGGGACTGTTCGTGGGCGTGTATCCCAACCCAGAACTCCTTGCCCTCTAAAATAGTTTATTATTAATAAATTATTAAGTCAAAGTTAAAAAATTAAATTCGTTTACTTACGTCCAAGGACGTGGGTAAGTGGGTACAGCTCAGAGTCATCACTCCTCTCAATTGTGTGGATAATCCTACCTTTCTTGTGGCAACACGAGACGGAAGAGTTCCAGCTTAACTATACAATTAATATGTTTATATTGCTAGATGTATTTATTTTTAATAAAGTACCGGGATTAATGACACTTCACGATATGCGCTGATATTTTTCAGATTTGTGAGCTCGCATAATTGCCTCTCTAAAATAATTGCTATTAAAAATTAAAAGAGAATTTTAAAATCAATTTAAGATTACCCCAATCCTCATCAAAATTATATCCAGCAAAAGCTAACGTTGCTTGAATTAAAATGAATCCTGCAGATACTTCCATTTTTGCTACTAATTAAAAACTTTTAAAATATTACATTTAACAACAAATTTTTAGTCGATATTTTTGCAACATTGTTTTCGTTCTTCTCAAAATTGTTTCAAGCCCAGTTTTATTGCCTTTTCCCATCGCATTGATTCCCCGAAACGGCTAAACTGCCAGATTCAAAGAATTCTCAAATCTACTCAGAAATCGCCTCCCGTTCCTTCTGTAAAAAACATCGCAAGACTTTATTATTACCATTTTGTAATATCATTGCTTACGGCAAAATATTTACATAAAAAATCTCATTACAATTTTCTGATTTGTTTTTTAATTAATTCTTCTGATACTGGCCATTCACTTGCCTTAAATTACGCATTCTACCTAAATATTGACATGTTGACAGAGTTTTTACTTTTCCCTAAATTCTTTTTAGTAGAAAAGGAGAGCTCTCATTTAACTACAAATCATATTGCGCAATTATTTAGCAAACCTACATATTTACACTTGCTATAAACTTAACCCTTAAAATAAACATTCCAATCGTAATAAATTGCTTCCACACCTCATCTCCCCTTATTTAGCTTTAATGGAGAGTGTCCATTGGAGAGCACAAAAATATTCAAAGAATGTCTGATGCTTTTTATGACAGGTTGTTGACAACCTAATCTATTAATTAGCAAGTTAATTAGACATTATGCTTTGGGAAATGTTGACATAATTTTTACGTATGTCATTGCAAAAGTCATGGGGTATTTAAGACAAAAGGGGAATAAAAGAAAGCTGAGATCTTGACCCGATGATACGAATTGATCTTTTTAGAAAACCATTTTAGAAAATGAAATGGCTACCAAAAAGTCTAATAAAATATTATCACATTGAGCTTAATCTATAATTACTCAGTCTATCCAAATACTCTCGTAAAAATGAGTAATAAAAATTGAAAATGATTTATGAAAATAGCAATTTAAGGGTTCTCCTTGATTACTTGAGATATTCATCGACCATAAGTTTATTGCATTTTGGAATGGGCAATTGAGAAATGGGTTAAAATGGGACTTGGATGTGATGACACCTATCATTTAACTATTATAACTATTTAATTATTGTGAGCTTAAGCCTTAAGCCGCTCCCCCTTGAAAGTTATGAAAGGTAGTATTGATAAGATATATGTGGACGTTTCTGGCTACTTGAGCGTTGGGTACTCTCTTAGATTGCAACAGAATTTTCATGCAAGTTTTGATGCGGTTATGCTTCTTGGCTGTATACGCTTAGTATGAAGCAAAAAGATAAGGGCTTGAAGCGTAGTGATCAGGCACCGTCTCCTCAACATTTTCTCAACAGACGCTCAGTCATTGTTCGTAACTGGTGGAGCGTTTGTGTAAGAACGCGTGGAGCTCTAATCATTTTCTAAAAGAGTATTAAAAATCGATTTAAATTGGATTTAAATCCAGAATTAAATTATTTATTTCTGGAGGATGGCTGAAATGAAAGTTTAAAGGAAATTTACAAGTGGAAAAATGGAGGATCGGAGATCCCCTTCGAGATTAAGTGAACAAGTGACTAATAGTGGGAATAGTTTAAATAAGTTAAGTAGGAGTAATAATGGGGAGGATGAGATGGGAGAGAGGAAGTATGCAAATTGTACAAGCACAAGCCATAATTCTAGGAAATATTTCTCATTAGGTAAGTCAAATCATCCCTCTTGTATTACTTTTAAAAACATTTCCCTTAAAGCGAGTCAGCCAAAAAAAAAATCAAAAAAAAAAATCTGCATATTCTCCCGATTGTTGGAATCTCGTTTGACCTTCAGAATTTTTAGCGAAATTATAGGCGTGTTTTTTCTCTAATGCGTGAAAAAGAGTGTAAATGTTGAATAAAAGGCGACGCCTAAAAATATTGAAATGCTGAAGGCTCCACACCTTTCATTCTAGCAATTAGTCAAAAGGGATAGCAAAAGCTTAGACAAGGCTCCTGTCATTACCAATAACACTACCGGTATAATAAATGGGGTTTGAGCCAAGCTCTTTTACAACTGATAAGAATCCAGAACAAAAAACCGGAGAATAGCCCTGATATGAAAGACTTAAATTAGAGCTGCACGAACATGATTGAATACGAGACGTAATAAAAAATTATGCTAACTGGCCACTGTCATCAAGCCTGTGGCAAGGTAGACTAGTTTTTTTTGTCATCAACTAATATATCTTTAAAATATATCTTTATGAAGACATTTAGATAAGTGGAGAGCAAAAATTACTAGCTGATTATCTCACTCATTTCTATGAATATTCGTGAAGGGAGGACAAGAAAGTGATCAATCAAGTGGTGTCCACTAGTGTAAATAATGACACTGTCACGTTCGCATTTCTTTTTCCAAAGGAACAAACTTGATCTGAAATGGAGATCAATGCAATTAGAAATGTTGCATTCCAATCGTTTTTGGCCTAATCCCTTTCATATTATTGTTTAGAGCAAAATGAGCATGGCCAAAACCAGAAAGTAATTCGTCTTTAATAAATACCCATATTTTGATCACGATTTGACAACAATCTTTGCTAATTTGCTATTATTTGTATGAAATGTGTGGACTTGAAAACAATGCTGTAATTGCAGAGAAGTAATTGTGGCTGCTGTTGTTTAAGAGTTGAGAGTGAATTCTTGGCTTGAGTCCTGCTGGGTGGTGGTGGTGGATAGAATTAAATGAGACAAGTAATGCTAAATGACCTTTCTGTGGAGAATGTCAAGAGATTCCGCAAATTTAACCAAGAGGAATCTTGGCAAAATAGTTTAAGGATGACTTTGGCCTACTCCACCCTTTCTATTTATATCGCTACCTGATAAATATTTATTTGTTCAAAACTACTCTGCTCATGTTCGATCAAAATTAACATTTCCTAGTCAAGTTCATCCCTCAAAGCGAGAGCTTGATCAACCCGCATTAATTAATCGATTATTAGAATTGCCATGCGGCTGTTTGTCACGGTCAGACTTTCGAGAGATGGGTTGAGCATTTTTAAGTAAAAATTTAGGAAGGAGTCTGCATCGTTTTTTAATAATTGAGTTTAACTCTCGGGGTAAAGTAATTTATGTAGAAGGCTGTAATAAATATGTAAATAGGACATATTACTGATTGGATAGGGTGCAAAGATAAATAATGAATTTTATGGATTTTTAAGGTTAAAAATTCTGTAATCAGTTTTGTCTTTCTCATTGAGCATAAGCTATTATTTTGTGTGATTAAGTACCATTTTGACCACTTTTTAATGGATTTGCCATTAGTTTATGCGGAAAGTATAAAAATATTATTATTCACAATTAAAGATGTAAATTGGGCAATTATCTATGATAGGAAGGTGACACACTTGTTATTTATTGCCAAAAAAAGAAGAGAATATTAAAATTTTTAAGGAGCTATTATGATTTTCGATTTTCTCGCCCACCCAAAAACCTTCAACAAATTTAATTAGTTCATTTGAATTTAATGATAAGATTTCGTTAATTGTTTTTTCAAGTTTTTTTCAACTAAGAAAAATGGATTTTTTCGAGTATTTCGCAAGAATAAATGTAAATGTGGAATGACATGAGCTTTAGCAAGACTGGAAAGAATTTTACATAATTTTTGAAGGCTAAATCAATTTATATCACTAAACATAATCGATTATGTTCGACTACAATTAATTATTAGTAAATTGTTAGCCTTGGCTTCATGTGACATTGCATATTATGTCGAATCGTCTAGAATTAATTACTCTTTTAATTGTGATGATTAAACATTTTTGACATAATTTCGACTGATTTTGTTTGACAAGAGAATAAATTGCTTTGTCTATAAGGACAGTGATCAGTAGTTAAATGGGTTCATTTCTCCTCCTCATTTGTGTAATTAGGTAGCAATCTTAACATTCTTCCAAACTGGTTATCACCAATTAGTTTCAACAGCTCATCTTCAACAAATCAAGAATCAACAATAACAACAATTGATGACAAAATTGCCTATAACTGCCACCTGAATTCTGAATTCTTCCATTGTTAGTGTCAAAGTCATTTCTGATTGCTCATCCCAATTGATTATTCACGAAGGAGAGAGACATGGAATGGGCATTTTTATTTGTAATAAATTTGCGAATTGAGAATAAAGCTATCTTCTCGTCTATAAATCAATCTGACCTTTTTAGAATTGGTCATTTGGTGTCACCCTCGTCATGTATTGATTGCCACCTTGGGCTTCGGCAATTTTGTTCGCAGTTGAAAATGAAATTGGGAAGATTTTTTTGCATTTTTTGCTAGTTTGGCCCAAGCAGTGATATTTTTAATTATTGGTTGTGTCGTCCTCAAGCTTAGTTATTGGGTCGTGGGTGATTCAAGGGGAGAGAGAAAAATCACTGAAATTGCTTCTTCTTCTTCAGTCAAGTTCAGGCTTCGAGGAAATAGTTTTAGGCTGAGATTTGACACGATCTATTTAAGGATTTGAGTTTATGATGAGCGTGATGACTTGATTGAAGAATTTCATGAAAAAGATAATGTTTTCATCGTGATGGAAGAAGAGTGTCGTTTTCTGACTCATTTTACACAAAAAATTGGGAATATCATTTTACTCTAATTTTTTATAAGCTCGAGAGGAAGATCGACCTTCACAAAGATCTTGATTAAAGCTTGAGGAGAAGAATTTCTTCATCACTTTCATCCACAAAATCACTAGTCATCAGCTTTTTTAATAGGAACGCCTAAAATAGTTCGTAAAATATTTGCAATAATCTCAAAAAAGGTTATCCCAAAGGCTGTTTCAAGTTGCAAATAAAATGCTTTTCAACCATCCCATAAATTGAGAACAATTATATGCCTGAATCAAAGTGAAACATCGTTGGCGACTAATCAGATCGATGAATGGTGATTAAGATTTAATCTTTTGTACGCAATAAGAATACGTAACTCCGTATCCATTTCAGCTTCAGAGAAGATTATCGACAGTAAAAGATAAGCTCGGAAAGAGCTCATCATAATCATCCTTAAAGGAGAATAAAAAAATGTGTAAAAATCACAAAAAAATACAAAATAGGTAGTACCAATAACAATAATTATGATGCAAAGTTTAAAAAAAGCAAATTAAGGCTTTACGATTATTGGACCATGTCAATCATCTCCGTCTTTGGCTACCTAAAAGGGAACCCTTTTGTGAAACATGAGCGTTCAGTGTTCAAGGCAAAAGTCAAAAGTGCAACGAAAGAAAGGAATAAAATCCAATGCACTTTTCAATCAAACCCCCCATGATTAAAGCAGACAAGGGGAAATAAATTCATTAGCTATTCATTTAAAAATTGAATTGTTTATTATGCATTTTCTAGATAAGGAATAGGCACATCAATACTATTTTCGTGGGCCTTGATAAAAAGTTTTTACGTTCAGTTTTATAACCACTTTTATACTTTTAAGTACTCACCTTTGCCTTTCCGACTTGAACTTTTTTGCTATATGAACCTAGAACCAACTAGGCTCATAAAAGGCTCCTACAAAAGGCTATTTTTTGTGATGAGAGCGACCCTCTCCGGCTTTAAAAATACCAAATATCAATTTTTCTTCTACAATCACTTATTACTACATAGTTCAGTGGCACGTTTACCTTCGTGGTATGATTATTTAAAATATTAGCTACTCAAACACATGCACTTGAGAATTTAAAAATAAATTTTGACTCAAGTCATTCTACTAAAAACGTAGAGAGAATTCGCACATTTTTCCACATTTCTTTTACGATCTGTTACTCAATTCAAGAATTTTTTCATCATCAGGTTCAACAAACAAACTCCCACGTGAGAGACAAAATATTTTTTAAAAAATGCTCAAGTACAAGTCAAATGCTTTTGCATCATAGTCGTTATTTTTTGAGCGTTAAATAACTTTGAAAAAAGTCAAGGGGATCGGATTGCAATATATGGCCATGCATCTGATTGGGATAATCAGGTAGAAAAAAATTTCAAATGCAAATTGCCCTTCGCATGCACCACAAAATTGTTTTAAAATGGGTCTAAACATGACATTCAGCTTCTCCTGCATTTGGTTTAGCTTAATTACAAGTAAAAAATGGTAAATGAGTCGCGTCACACAGTTACCGTTGCGTGTTTAAGCTTTACATAATCTAATCCACGATTTTGTAACTGTTTTTGCGTGTTTAGAAGAAAATGCTAGGCTTCATTGATTTTTATTTAAAGGGCGCACCCGAAGAGAGAGAAAAGCATGCTAACAAGTTTGACGTGATTGAAGATAAAAAGGGAAATTAAGTAGAGTTTGTAGTCAAATTATTTTTTAAAAAAATCAAGAGTGAACTTATAGACTTGAACTATTTATTAGTGTTACGTATTTACATGAAAAATTGGGGAAGGCGAGAGTGAATATTTTGTGGGCACGATTAAATTATGCAATGGATTATGTAACGAGATAAATCAAGCAATTGATTAGATTAATCTTTTCCGATTTGTCGCATTAAATGTTGCAAAAGATGGGTGGCCTGGCCCGCCACTTTTTATCACCATCATGATTCCTTGCCCAATACTGTCGATAGAAGATGGGACACGGCCAAGTATTTATTGGAAAACAAAGAGCTCTCAAATTTTATCAATTTTCTATCATCGTCCCACCGCACGACTCTTACAATCGCTGCGAATGGCGGACATCACGCTTTAACTTAATCTGGCCTGATTTTATAGCTATTGCGTATTGGGTCAAAAGCTTAATAATTAATAATTAAAAGTGTTCGATTAACTCATCACTTGTGACAAAACATTTGTGAAATGCGATTAAATGAAGAGGTTCGTCACAACTTCCGCTCGAAGAGAAAAATGCGTACCTTAATGATTAATCCCCCTGTTTAATGTGTTTAAGCTTGCAGTCAAGATATGCTATATGACAACAATTTAATGATAAGGTACATGTCACTCGAGTTGACGTTTTTCTCTCCCCACCACCCTCAGGGAGCGCGTAAGCCACAAGCTCTACAATGTAATATTATGTGTGGATAAGCCCAACTACATGAAAGGGTTAAGCCTCAGTCGGAAGTCAAGTCGTCGTCCTCCACAATATTGGTCATCAGTACAAAAAAAATAATTCAACTTCCTCCTTCAGAAGCTCCGATGCACTTTGTTTGGCTTCTTCATGCTATTATTACAATACTTCTACTTTCTTCCTATCCCCTATAATTTCTTTGAAATCCTCTGCCTCTATACTATTCATCATTCTTGTAATTAAATGGAAATTGTTGTAGGTGGAAATGACAATACCTGTTTGTATATAGATATTGTATGAAAAACTAGTATTCATTTCTTTACTCCCGTTATTAATTCTAGTTATTACCGTCCTTGCCGGTGCAATAATACAGTTTCATATAAATGACTAGGTAATTAGTGTCTCTGTGTCTCTCTGAAAGAATTTCAAATTTCCTCTCCTATTCACTACCCAACTTTATTATCAAGTAATCAAGTAGAGCAATTATCTTGATCATCTCAAGCCTTTGATTATCATTAGGCTGAGTTTTTAAAGCTGTCAACATAAATATTATCAGAGATAGCTAGCCCAGTTTTTCATAAAGTTTTTAATATGAACAGAGACATATTTGGATACAAAACTTTGTCAGTCTTACTATCTACGTAAATAATTTTTATTGCTCAAGATTTGCAAAAGTCGCAGTCTTTGTTCCGTAATAGGTATTGCGCATATTCTCACACAAGCGGAGATAGTGGGACAACCGGAAATTGTAAGATAAGTAAGCGCTACACCGCCATCCTCCCCATTTTCCCATAGTCTAAGCTGTATCAAACAAAAATCAGAGACTTATCTCATCGATTTTCAATAAAGGTCAAAGAGCCAAGGAAAATCTTGTCAAAAAATTTACACAAATTTTCTCTTCCTCACACAAAAAAAAGATTAAGAGTGAATTGACCTGGTTCATGTTACGCTTAGTAAGATTCGTACAAAGTACAATCAACACATGTTAAAGGTGTTTACACAACAATGCGATTTACCATTATGATTATAATAATCCGTGTTAATTGTGAGTAAAAAATGGATGCGAAAAGTTAATCACTTTTGCTTTGCTCTGCTTTGCTGACTCTGTAAATGTGATATGTGAGCAAGCACAAATAAATTTGTTACAAAGACATGTGTAAATGCGCAATGGTCAAGATGAAATATGGCTTTAAAAACACCATTTAAACCTCAACAATTATTAGCTAATACCATTTTTCTCTGGTGGTGCATGTAAAGTTCTTTTTGAGTTGTTCTCTACGAGAAAAATCACACCAACATCATCAAGCTACTAAATACAAGAAAAAATCTGTGAAATCTGAAACATTTTAAGTTATCAGACATTATTTCGGCTTTAAGTTCCTTACTCTTACCTAAAAAATTTCTTCACTTCCACTTCTTTTCTGAATGTCGTCTACTTTACGGCTGACGGCAGTAACGACTGTAATTATTATGCAATTCATCATTTCATAAGTCTCTATGAAAAAAGGATTATAATAGAGCTCAGCTTTAAAACTGCATTTCCGGGTGGCTTCCGGGAGAAGAAGAATTAAGGCTAAAGCTTCTCAAAAATATATAAATAGTAGCTTTTTGTTTACGGTCACTACATAAAACATTGCTCAATAAAAAGGATGTAAATATGCTCATTTCTTGACGATTATGATGGTTTTGCAATAACAACATTGTATAAATATCTTAGAAAAAATGTGCGTAAGCTCTTGTTAATTACCTTCTCAAGACTAGTAGGAAGGAGAAAAATGTGAGGGATACA
Organism: Rambutsinella grinnellia; assembly: GCA_027743725.1. Classification (NCBI taxonomy): domain Eukaryota; kingdom Metazoa; phylum Arthropoda; class Collembola; order Entomobryomorpha; family Entomobryidae; genus Rambutsinella; species Rambutsinella grinnellia. Next base: position 5,690 of record JAHZMU010002502.1, on the reverse strand, counting down.
TGACAGTTTACAAGAGATTAAAGAAATGAGCTTTTATATAAAAATATTTCTCAAATTCCTTAATTATATCTAAACATTAAATAGGAGGTCTAGTATGGCTTAGTTTACTTGAAATGACATAATATCAATGACATCTACTCCACGTGGCGCACATTCTAAAATGTCATCACATTTAAACCTACCCATCACACCAAGTAATTAAAGTAATTAAATTGTGATGACAGGAATTAGATATTTCACTTTTTTACACAATGCATAATAGCTCAATTTTTAAATGCTCTAAATGAAAATGTGTTGATGGTTTTCATAGTTTTCAGTTTTGACATAACTTTCAAGGCTGCTTTAAAGGTACTTTATAGATTGGTAATGTCCGCTTTTTATGCAATTGCTCACGCTTACAGGATGACCATTGTCTGATGTTATAATTGGTTTTCGTTGTAAGCATGATACAATGATTAGGCTGATAAGCCAGGTAGTAAGTAATCAGCTTGGTGTGAGGAGGAGGAGAGAGAGGAGGAATCCCTTTCTCTTTTTGTCTAAGGCAAAGATTCAGATTAAAACAGATTTTTCTTGAATAGAAAATGAAACAGTCATAATTATCGTCATCAATCTTACAGCTCAATCAACTCGAGGAGGATGATCTCGAACAATTCCTTATAAAGCGCACACTTTTTAAAAATCACAAATATTTATAGTCCAAGTTAAGTCATACGTAATAACGATAGTTTACAAGTATTTAGATCATCCCACAAATTTCACAAGGAATTTATTCAAAGTAAAAGGGAAATTCACCTCGCATTCCAGTCTTTCGAGCTTCTCATTTCTGAATTGTGAAAAAGGTGTGGAATTTACCAACTTAAGTAACAATTCCACACTGAAATGTAAACAAAGTTAATTTATTATTCATTTTTGTACTCATAAACGTCATATTTAAGATGAAAGGTGTGCAATAAAATATTAAAACATTTACTTTTGATTAAAATCTCTGCTCCACTTTTGTAAAGATCAAATCAGATCATCATTTCACTCCTTAACCATCCCCAACTATAAAGAAAAAATAGTGTCATCGCAAACATTTTTTTATGCGACAAAAAATGTTCATAATATCCCATAAAGATTAATTAATTTATTCTGCAACTATCCATCCGCATAAGTAATGCTGGTCTAGTTTCTCTTGCATTGTTCATAAGCTCCTTCACATTAAACGAAAGTCTTATTAAAAAATTACCACCAATTCCTTTATTAATGAATGGAGAGAGTGATCCATCTGCCTTCATCTGATATTATTTTTATGACCTTTTTTAATAATAAAGAAAAATGAAAGGGAAACTGAAAAGCTATTCCTCTTATTCCTCTTCTGTCATCTTTTCGTAGAAGAAAAAATGTACTTCACACGTGCTATATATTTTGTACAAAATTATTAAAACAATATGAAATGCTAAACACCCTTGTAAACCACCGCGGGTGGGAGTACCTAGTCTATTTTCAGCCTTTCTCCCATTTCTAATTGTAGTTTAATGAAAACGGAATAAAATATGAGAAAAAAATCACTTTCAGATACCATTCATCATCACGATATCCTTTAGAGAGAATAATGAATGGAGTTACGTTAACAGTTCCCATTATTCACATTACATAGTTGGATTGATTATTATTCATTTTCTATCCTTATCATTATCCTATTGGTTTAAATGAAAAAGGGGAAAACTTTTTTGCTTCCCACAAGGGAAACGTTCAAGTGTCATTTTTGTCGAAGCAATAACAAATATATGAGGGGTGATAAGTTCAAAGTACTGCTGCAGCTGCTCCGTTAACTCCTCATGCAAATGTAATGGCTTGTAAATCACAGTAAAAAAATAAATGTGTGAATCGCATAAACAAACTTTGTTTGTTTGTCTACCGTAAAATGGACGGGAAGAGGTACAAAATGCAAATGTGATCTTCAGCGAGCAGAGATAATTTCAAAGATAGAAATGGACTAGGTTAGTTGGACAAAAACTAGGAGACCGTGAATTGCATCTTCTCTTTTAAAAACCAGACATTTACACATGATTTTCTCTTAATTTTATTAAAAGTAAACAAGCCATAAAGAAATGTTTGAAGTACTTCAATTATTCCTCCCGATTTGAGAAAATATTTTATTTAAAAAATTCTGCTCTTTTGCAATCGTTAAACTTATCATTCATCTCTTTGCTTGGCTGATTCTGATGAATGAAGCTGATCATTTAAAAAAATTCTGATGAATTTACTTTTCAAACTCGGGACCAACCCACCCACCACGTGATGAAAATGAGAGGACTTTACCTATCTGATTAAATTAAATTTATAGCATTCAATTAAGTGAAAGAGACTTGCAGCAGCTCTCACTTTAAACCCTTTTCTACTCGAATCCGCGCGCAATTTTCCCTATTAAAAGATAATAGACCGGATACGGAAATCAAAATGGGATTCAGCTCATCTCCTCCTGACCAGGATGGCACACTGTTTGGTAAAGAGTGTGCGCCTTACCTGGCGGTAAAAAATGCAAAAGTGCAATCCAATTTCGATATGCTAATTTAATCTTCTTTCATCAATTTTCCAAAGAGAAACAACTCATTCAGTAATTCAGCTTTGTTTACAATTCACACTCGCTAATAAAAGGGAAATTTCCAATTTCAATGAAGCCATTTGTATAAAGAAAGCTTCTTTATCAGCCTTTCGATTTCGTTTTTCTGTAAAAACTCGTCTATGAAAAACCGACCAATTTCATATGGTTTTTCTCTAATAAAATTTTGTACGGTCACCATCAACAAGATTCAATTGCGTAGAGTGGGAAAAAACTGCATTTCCTTTTAGACTGCGGTTTGTTCGCCTTTTTCACTTGACGCGTTTTCTAGTGAAGCGTGTTTTAAGGTGAAGATGAACAAGTGGTTCAAGAAATCCTTCATGACAAGCTACTAATGAGCTAGCCACGAACTTAGAATTGGATTGGCACTTTGAGTATGGCGGAGGTTTAGACCAATTTCATTGTTCGAATTATACTTTGTTTGAAAGTAAATTGGAGTAAATGGTCCTTGAGCATTCATAGAGCACACGAGAGAGAAGATGAGTTGACGATTTTGAATGAGTCGAGTGTGACGGTCGCGGATGTGCATTTTAATTGTGGTCGAAAGAGATGTGCTTTCGCTACTCCAAATTCTACAGTGGTTGGCTCGCTACGAACTGAATAATTTTAAATGGCTATTCATCAACGTAATAATGGTCACCTCTAATTTCAAGGCCTGATTCCTCCTCAAGTGCAAATTGAAAGCGAGTTTTTTAACCTAAAAAAGCTAAACTAGTTTGGTTTTCTTTGCAGCTAATGGACTGATTTTGATATTAATTTTATTACTCTGCTGGACGGCTAATGTCCATGGAGGATTTCCTGGGAGGGGGCCGCCTCCAAGAGGACCTCCTTTAATGCCACATCATCCCTTAGCTGGAATAAACCCTTTTAGGAGAAGACCCCCACCCATACCTCATCATCACCCAGCAAATCGTAGAAATGGAGGTCCATTCCGATCGGGAGATTTGCATGTTGCAGCGCAAACACTTTATGATTTAAGAGGGTTTGGAAATTTCCCACTGTCGGGGCCGGAAAATCCGAGATTTCATAGGCAGAACGATCCTTTTACTTTACCAACGCCTTTAGCTCCTAATCAAAGACAGAATCATCCGCACCCGCATATCTCTACCGATACGAGGCAGGCTCCTTTAGTATTCCCCTCTTTTTATCAAGAACAGCCAACGCCAAACCCGACGAGGTCAACAATTTTTGGACATAATCAGCACTTGTCGCAAACGAGGTTTGAGCCCCCACCTGGTTTCCATCTAGGAGGGAACTCGGCGTCAGGCAAGATCACTTTGGAGCAGCAGAGCGCTTCGTCAAGGGACCAATTTAGACCGAGCCAGATTGATATTAGCTTGCATAGTAATCAAGTAACCCCAAGTCCATCACCTTTTGGTCCTCAAGCCCAGTCTAGTACGATAGCTCCAGAAAAGAAGAGCTTAGCAAGCACAGTCAGACCTAGGACGACCACTGTGAAACTCAATAAGAACCAGGATGATCCATTTGTCTACGTTTATGACGAAGTTGATTACGACGAGGGTGATGAAGACTTCAATCTTTCAAGACATCGTGCCCCCCAAGGTCAAATAAATAATAATCGGATAACCCCAGCAACATCAACAACTACTGTGGCTCCACTCCGTGCCAGGGAGCCTACAATTGTCCCTCAATTCCCAACCTTAAATTACCACCAGCCTCAACATCAAGCCCTCTTCACTTCTACAACGTCAAAGCCAACGACAACCCAAAACTCTCTTTACTATTCACCCCAAAAGGATGACTTTAATAATCCTTTTAGAGACCCAACGTCTGTAATCAGACCCCCGGTTACTCCAAGGCCTAATGTTGAAATCGTGCCTAGTTCGGAAAGAAAGCCGCCGCCAGATCAGAGCAATGCTATTGCCCCTGCTCTCCATCACAGGTTCCCTCAATCAACCATTAGGGACTTTAGCCGACCAATTCCTCCCCATCAGCAAATCTCTGAAGTAGTCAGTTTACGTCGGCCCCAGACAACGACGACGACTGCCTCTCCACCGCCCACGCTTGCGCCACATTACCAAAGGGATACGCTCTTCCCTCACGTTCAGCAATACCAACAGCCTCAAGGCAGACAAGTGAATAGTCCAGCCCCTGCCCAAGGACCAATCGCCTATTTCCCTGCGGGTTTGGATCGACGACCATTCGAAACCACAAATGACATTCCATCAATCCAAACAAAAAATCAGTTTGACCAAGTCGTAAATCTTTTGCAAGAGGAAGACGAAGAATATCATCAGAATAATGTTCAACAAAATTTGCAAGATCAAAACTTCAACAATCCTTCAAAGCTTCGGCCTGTAAACACTCTCGTGCCTAAAAATAGGATTCCTACGGAAGACATCATCCTCCCACCAAACTTTCCTTTTACCCACGCTCAAGATTTAACCACTCCACTAATCCCGTCTGGACCAGATAGGCCCACAACCCAGCAGAGGATTCGGGATCAAACGACAAGAATAAGAGAGGAGTTGCCCAGAGTCCCCCAAAGAAACCAGCAACGACGACCAGAGAATGAAGATGAAATTGAGGAAAATAATGTCGTAAACCAACACCATTCGCAAGTTACTCCATCGCCTGGAAGAACAAGAGGGAGACAACCTCAAAGGACAACTGTGCCCCCAGCAGAGGTGCCGCAGAGAGGTCGAACTCCATCTGCAAGGCAAAGGCTCCGACCCAACAACAGACAAACGACGACGACTACAACAACCCCAGTGCCAACTTATGTGGAATATCCAAGCCAAGAATATCTTGATGATTATGACAATTCGCAATATCAAAGCCCCGCTCCTCCTGCACAAGTATTGTCTCCAGTTACTCCTTCAAGGTTCCCTCCATTCCCCAAGAAACAAGAGGGTACAACAGCCCCGCCTCCAAGACAAAGGCCGACGATAAGACAACGACCTGGAAAGAACCGTTTTAGGGAGACAACAACACCAGATGCAGGCACCTCTCCAAGGACAACCGGAAAGCCTTTGTACACAACTGGAAAAATGCTAAGTAAAGAAGGTGGCTTGTACGCAGGTCAAATGATTACCCTAAGCCACATTTACGGCCAGCCAGTTCC
>JAHZMU010002501.1:0-10596 GCA_027743725.1 Rambutsinella grinnellia | reverse complement strand
AAACCATTGAGAAAATGTAGACCTTTATTAACACCAGGGGATACCTAAACTTATAGTTTCCACCGAGGTCAGCAGGCTCCCTAGATAGTTCATGGAAGCGCGTATCCTTCGGAGTGAAGACGTTGACCCATCTATCCAAAATGAAAATACCGGTGAGGGTGATACCCTCAGGGAGATTTTCAATAGCTGCTTCCAGCGCTGATCCGGAGAAGAAGGTGATGAGGAAGTCAAACAAGAAGAGGAATATGGCACAAACTACTCCAGTGACCCAGTGGATCTGGCTCATATATCCGATTAGGAAGAAATTTGCGACTAAAATAAACGAAAAGGTTTAAATGAAAAGGGTAATTTTGATTTTATCTAAATATAAACTCACAAATCGCAAAAGTATTGTATAAAAGCTTTAGACCAAGGCTGATCCTGTTTTCAGTACAATGAGGGACCCTAAATCTCCCGTTGGTTGCCAGGTAGCCTTGAACATGTAGGGAATTTGTGCACAGCCTCTTCTTCCAATCGTAATAAAATGCCGCTCTCACCGCACCAATTAGGTGAAAAAAGATGTAAAGGAGACGGGCCACTGTAATTTAAGTAAATTTAAAAAATATCCACTCATTTATCTCTAATAAACTTACCATCTCGCATACTGCAGACCTTCAACGGACTTGGATTTTTCACGAAAAAGTAGTATTGAACAAGGCACATTGGAATATCTTGGATGAAACTCTCGTAAACATCATCCCTCGCCACTTTCACCTCCAACTTATTAATTTCTGTGACTTTATCAAGTTCCTTCCTAAGAATAAAATTACCTTTATAACTTTAGCAAATAGCTAAACTATCATCTCACCTTGTCACTGTCTCGCCATGAACAAAAGTCCTTCCTACAATCGCCTTCTTTCTCAACCAATACAGATAATTGTAAACGGAACGTGCCGGTCTGAAATGGAATATTCCGCATTCCAACATTAATTTCCCAATGTCCTTGGCATTTGCATTAGACCAAGTTTGTAGGTTCACCTCCCTACAAAAAACTCTCTTTAAAAAAATCCCACTTCATTTAAAATTCTCAAACTTCTTACAAGTAAACTTTCTCAAAAAGATTGAGGAACCAAGCGTTAACGAGAATGGTAAAGGTAATCCTCCGCTCCGAATGGAAATCAACTCCTTCCTCAACCAACTCATTGAAGACGATAACGATGAAGAAGTAAATGTTGACAAGATATGTTATTAGTTCAAAGACAAGGTACGATCTTGCCGCAACTTTGGATCTCGGAGAGTTTTGGAGTCGTGTCCAGTTGTTCATCGACGCAACAGAGTCGAAATCCATAACACTTTCATTCATCTCCATCTCTTCTCCTGTCATGCAATATTATTGCTGATTTTTCTCATTTTATTAATTATTAATTGCAGATTATATAAATTTCATGCAAAATTTATTACCGCATTCGGGCACATCCGTAGGTGTTTGTAAGTGCAATCTAGAATCGTCACGGTAAGGCATGTCCTGCTCTATTTTTCTCAATAAATTTCACACTTTTCCAAAATATCAATTGATCTTTTTGCATGGGAGCATTCGAAGTTCAGTTTAACTCGAGAGATTTTGCCCCGAAATCAATTATCACGAAATCACAATGCCTAATTATTGCATTGCTCTCAATACGAAGAAGAATCATTGACTCTTTCTGTATTTAGGTCAGTCAGTGATTAAACTCATATCACAAAAAATTAGCAAGAACAAAAACATTATCTCAAGAAAAGTCAATTACCAAAAACAAAAGGGTATTGTACTTAAATTTAATAAATTGAAAAAGAAATTGTAAAAGATGAAAATAAAATTGGGGATGAAGTGAATTGGAAAGCTGATGCTTTCCGAATGCCAATCTTTCCATTAGGAAAACATGAGGAATATGCCTGGTGGAGAAGACGCTTCACTTCCAGGATCTTGACTGTACGAAAGGGATTATTTTGTAAATGAAAAACATCATCATCCACTCATGTAAAATTTAGCCATCATCTTTAAGTGTTGACTTTTGTAAACGGTTCCCTCTCTCTACATCAAAGCGGGCTCATCGCATTAGGTCACACCACTCGGAATAAAAATATTTCGGAAGAGATATATATTTCCTCTCATATTTCACAACTCTTCAACCCTTTCCGTCTTATCATATTGCAAAAATCATTTAGCTCACTGAACCAGTAGAAGAATTGCTGACTGGACAAAACTGTAGTCAAAATACTGCGATTTTCTTAGCAAGACATGTCGGTCATGTTTACCTTGGAAGTTCAGAGTAATGACGTGCGTAACAAGTAGCGTTTCAACTTTCAACAACATGTAATCCTTCTAGAGATTAAAAAGAAATAAACAATTTCACTAAACGAATCACCAACTGCGTTTTTATTTTAGAAAATGACTCATAAATTTTCATTCGATACAATTAAAACGCTTAAGCATAATTTTAATTAATTTTCACGTCCACATAAATCCAGATCCCTTTCTCACATACCATCATCTATTAAAGGCTAAAACATAAATAAATTAGTTCAAATCATCAAATCCAACCAGCATTTAAAAAACATACCGGTTTCCCGTAGTGATCCGCCCTCTCCTCAAATACTTTAATCCTCCCTTTATAGAAATTCTTAAATGATTTATGAGCACACCCCGTTTTGATAACGGTGTTGGTAAATTTAAATAAGAATTCTGTCAATGCCATGGAAACCATTAAGCACTGTTTGAGAAGCGATCTCCTCTTTTCCTTCTTAGCACCATGACCTTTCACTCCCCTGTATTCTTCGCACATCACCTTCAACACAGACTTCATCTTGACCCCCATGCGGTACGACATTTGGAAAATGTATCGACGCCCAAACGTCATAACTAAGTCGAGAGCATGTAACCTGGAAACGATTTCGATGAAGCAATTATCCATCAATTTATTTCCCACTGGGTCAATTGGTAGAACGGGGAACAGGAACCACGAAACGTAAACTTGAGTGAAGGCAGATACTTCTACGAGGGATTCTAAATCGTCCAAGTCTTGAGATGAAAGCTTGAGCTTCGTGCTAAAAAAAATTACATTTTAAATAATTCATTTAAATTGAATAAAATGATAATTACAATAATCTCATGTGACTACTGAAGGTAATTGAATGATCCCATTCAAGTTTCGCATATCCTTTTTCAAACAGGGCCATAACTGAATTGGCAAACAGTCGCTTACAACCCACCCGGAATAGTTCCGCATAAGATTCGATAATAAGCTTGACATCATTCGCGTTTTCGATATCTGGATAAGAAATTGTCTCCCGGCTATTACACTGACCATATCCTTCGTAATACCTCTGCTGGAGAATAGACTCGTTACTAAATCTCTGCTCTTCTGTCCCCCAGTTAAGATGAGCAAATAGGGATTCATTGCTATTCACTAGTTTGCTAACTAAATACTGAATTAATTAAATTTCATTACTAATTACATTCATCCCACTTACAATTCCCCTCTGAATCCTCACCAATATCATAATGTCCAACTGTTGAAAGATAATCAATTAATGGAATATTTCAATGTCGAGATCGGGCCACTTACAAGCTTCACGTTTCTTCACCTTTTCACCATTCCCATTATCCTCAAGGGTCAAAAGAATGAATGACATGCAAAGATATAATAAAATATATTTCTTCACATTTCTCTCCATTTTATTCATGTGTCTGCTAATCCACTTTTCCTCGCTTTCCTAAACAAAATGCTCAGCTTAATTTCAAATTAATTCTTTCGTAGAAAAAAATATGATTCATTTCATTGCAAATTAGATGAAACAGTAAAACAGTTCAATGTTCAAATGAAATAAGATGACATCAACATTATGAATTTCTCAACAAAAAAATGTAACAAAATTCCAAATAGATTAGCAAACATTTTTATTTATTTACTTAAACCTTAGAAATAATTATCTACTTCATTCTACATAAACTATTCACGACTTAATCCTTTTCCTTAAGCAAGCATCTCTTTACAAGACTATGAAACATTTCAATATAGAATCTCTCTACGAATTATATTTACAGAAAGCTTATCTTTCAGATAGCTTCAGTGGAAATATTTTTTCAAAGCTACCATTAAGAAAATTGCAAGTTTACAGTCATCCTTAAAAAAAATACAAGCCATTAATTATTGGGACACTTAAACATTATCAATCACCAATTTTTTTTTTGAAAAGTTAATAGTAGAATTAGTATTTGAATCAAGAGGGATTAGAATTATCTAAAATTTAAGTTAAGTGAGAAATGCTAACCGATTATTCAGTTGATCACTATGACTGATATTCTGAGCTATTCACTGAATTCAAGCACAACATATTTGGCTAATCGGATCGTACAGTCTTCGTACTATGACTATCTGATTAAGTAGAAGATATTTACAAAAAAATATTTGACTGAAGAGAATCGCTAGTAAAGTTAGTTTTGAAATTATAAAAATAATAAATCCCAAAAAAAATGTGTAATATTATCTTCTATCAACTATCATCTACTCCAAAGTCCGAATCTCATTTCCAAAAAGTAAATGAAAACTTTTTCCCTTTTGGAGTTTGGCCATTTTTTGGCGAAGGGATTGAAGCAGATGGAATATGATCGAACGAAGGTTCAGAATAAATATGTTGGTGACTTAAACTCAAACTACTATTCTCTAATGCTCTAGCTGTTTGCTTATCCAGTCCGGGGAAGCGCTCATTATCTTCAAGCTCGCGGTATGAGAGGATTTCCTTGCGACGGGCATCGCTTCTAGAATTACTACTACAATTGGGTACATTACAGCCGGGAGGATTTTTTAATGGGATCCTGCTTCCGCTTTCGAGCATAGCTGGATGTCCTAACCGACGAGGACTTCCGGAAGTGCCTATGCGAGGTGATGGATAACCATTCCTATCAAGACCGCGTCTAGGACTCATATCCAAAGTAGCTCCGGGTGAAGGATGATGAGAATGATGGACGTCATCAACAGGGCGCCACATGCCTCTTGATCGCATCCCATTCTCAACCCATCTATCAAGACTATCCCTAGATCCCGTTTTCGAACGGCTTAAAGACCTCAACAGACTTTCCCTGGAGAGTTGTCTCCTGCAAGTAAATATCGCTTCAGCAGCTTCTCTAGAACGATATCCTTCGTCCAAACTATCATGTGACCTTTGGCGCACATATTGATGATCCAGTTTCTCCCATTTCTGCCTGACTCCTTCAAACCTCTCCCTCGAAAAGACTGGGACTGGAGGTGGAGGAGACAATTGATCTGGTGATCGCTGCCTCATCTCCGGTCGTTTTGGCAGTGGAGGGGGCACAGGTGACGCTGATGATGAGCCGTGATGCGCAGGCACCTGAAGATGCTTCTGTTCATTTGGCTGGGAGCGATGCTGGGAATGGTGATGATGCTCAGATGAATGTGGCCACACAGGCCGCACTAGAAACTGTGAGCTTTCCGTAGCCACCAATTGACTCGGGTTCCAGTCCTCTTCTGAAAAAATAATTTAAATACCAATTACCAAATTGCTCAAAAAAAATTCATAAATCATAGCTCATATAACCCAAACATTTCTCAATTTCATTACCATCATCATAACCCATTGAAATGAGATTGCTCAACGATTTCTCGCATCACTAATACTATCCTTTCATGACTTTGCTAATTGTTACGCTACTTTTATTGCAATTAGTCATAAACATGCAAATCCAAGTCCGAACAACAAGGATCTTGCCATTTACATCTAAAAGATAAATTCACACCTGCAGTTCTCCTCTACCCCATTATGAATTTCAATGAGTAGCGTCCACACTCCCCACTACAATCATTTGACTAAGCTGCTTTCACTTTTAGCAAAAAGGTCTCAATCAATTAAGCCTTTTCAATTTCTTTTCTACTTATAACTACCCTTTTGCATGCCCAAAAAGAAATCATTCTTGAAGAAAAAGGGGTTTACGTCACCATCCATTAATTAATATGCAGTAGCAAATCTCATTCCCTTTCAGCTCATCATTTTCAAACCATTACAACCGCTTTAAAAAAAACCTTTAATGTCTAAATTTTATTATAGCAAAATTAGTACAAAGGTTGTCCTAGACTTATCAACTTTTTTACTACCAACCTAAAAACAAGTGCCCAATGCACTTTTTTTTATAATCAGTAGATGATCCTCTTGTATGATAGCGTTACTCGCTACCAGTTTCATTGTCATCATGACACGGTAGGGTAGAAGGTTTCGCAATAAATCTTTTTCGAGAAAGTTGCACCTTTTTTTTATTACAACTTGACCGTAAGACTGAAGCTGTTCAGCTAACAAAAAATGATTTATCTTTGAGCTATTTCAAAACCAAATCGTCCCGAAATTTTTGTCGGCAATTAAAATAATGAAATGATTTTTTACACACCGTTAAGTTTCTGTTGAGAATTTAACATGAACTAATTATTTGTAGTTTCTACTATTTTGCCCACCCAAAAAAAGTCAAGAGGAAACCATTCTCTCTCTCTCAAGCTAATCTCTTATAAATTCTTCTCATGAATAGAGAGAAACATGACCAAAGTTGTTTTCGAAATTGTCGTGCATGGCCTCTGAAGGTTGCGTCCCAAGCATGACAAAGCTACATAGTGACCAATCTAAACTAGTGTAAAGTGAGATCATCGATCCTTCATCTCCTAAACAATTTATCTCATTCACAAAACTACTTTTTCCCAAATAATTTTCCTACACAAACAAGTTATGAATTTCACCACAATCCAACTTCCGACTGTGAACTTGTAAAGCTCAAAAATTGTGGTTGTTTGAAGAATGAAATTTGTAATTCTTGAGAAGGGCGCATTAGAAAATTCATTTCTTATAATGAGAAGAGATTTGGTCTGTGGCGAACAAGTTCATATGAAAAGATGACAGATGGACTATCTATAAATATTTAGATATAAATCCCAATTTGCCAACTGTCTTGAATAGGCGGTGTTATGCAATTCTTTATTGCTCGCCACCTGTTACTCTCTTCTGGCTCGAGAAACTGGACGGATTTCCGGCCACGTGTAAATACTTTGAAGAAGCGGAGAAATGTTTTTCCTCTAACTCAAAAGCTCTTTAACTTTATCTTTTAAAACTACTAATTTACTATTTGGCTTGAACATTTCTTCTTTTTTCAATCATATTGTTTTAAGTTTTCAAAGGCGGAAACAACATTCAGCTATAAACCACTACGACCACCACAGAGGCTTTTGGTTAGTAAAAAAATCGAATATCACTCAGTAATTTCATATTATTAGATGAGAATTTTTCTAGAGAGGAAGAAAAGGCTCAAGATCCGAATCCGAAGTCATCGTCACGTCTTCATCTGCAAATTACGCTCGAGCTGTTGTGGGATTTGGGATGAAAAATTCCTCTCTTTATACGTTTTTTTTAAAAGAAGTGATAAAGCCGTGTTGAAAAAGAGCACAATAACCACCACCACGATCGTCATGTGCAAGAGGAGATTGAACAAAAACTCATCTCAAATAAGCCAATAATAACTAACTAGAAGAATGGCAATGAACAATCCGAATTCGCTTGTAATCGACGATGAGGAAAAGCCTGAAGGCGATCAACGTGAGACAGATAAAAGGGAGATGAGTATATGAATTCCAAATGCCTCAGGACTTACTCTTCCGTTTACTCATCAGCTTTACTCGGAGGTACAATGAACCATCAACCTATAATCATAATGAGAGCTTAAAAATAAAATGATAAAAATTATTTCTTTTCATACGATTAAAAAAAACTCCTCTTGGAATTCAAAGTCTCAAGTCTCGACTTATTCCTCATTAATAAAACGCTACACAATTTCTGCTTCTCCCACAAGGTGCAAGGTCACCCTCCAAACATTTCTCTCACCAAATATCTGCCAAATATTGGTCTTTTGGTCTGACGTAATCATTTGAAAATGAGATTCTCTCATGTCTTATCAACATCACTCTTGGATACCCGAACCGTCGGACTTATTATTTCTTCACGTCTCGAGTAAGATTGTACTTGTGCGTGTGCACCTCATGAACGAAACATGATCTTTATTTCGCCACAAGAAAGAATAAAAAAAATAACCAACTTTGACAAAAAAGGACTGCGTGGAGGATGACGATAAGGATAAAAAGTTATTCATCAACATCATCAACAAAACCATGAGCATCTTTAAAATCAAAATCCATCTCGGGCATTTCTACATTGCATCTACACAATCTCGACTTGCAGATTGCAGCTGCAATGCAACACTTGTGCATTACATTTCGCTGCACTTTTCAAATTCGAAAACACATTTACAACTCTTCTTCATCTCCCATTTTCTTTAGAGTTGAGCAAAAAATGATATTTCCTCTCTCTCTCTCTGATCTGATGAGGATGGTGATGGTGTAGAGCTTTTTTTTGCTGAGATGTGATTGGGAGTACGATGACCCAAAAAAGAGAAATACATAAACAATATGATCATCATCATCATTAGTCCATCATTATACACCACAATTCAAAAGGACAGGGTGAGCAGGCGCCTTTCACAATTTCGTCTTCTTTCTCAATCCAGACGAATAAAACGAAGGAAGATTTTAGAAATATTAAAAAAATAGATTTGTAGAAATAAAATATCTCTCTCTCCGATTTAATTACGGGGCAGAGTGAAACAGCTGAATTAATTTATTAAATTTTTTCCATTCCCCAATTTCTCCAATTATAAAGACTATTATCCTATTTCTCAATGTCAAATCTCTTCAACTTAAAGAGCTTTATCAATCATTCCATATGTCACCTCGTTTTCCTTCACATTCTAAATCCACTTTGTACAAAACGACATTCCCTCCACGACTAATTATGTTGCAGCGTTCGCAAACTGCATAATAAATAGTTAACGATGCAAAAAGATTCAATATCACGTCCAATCATTGCACTCCCCACTTTTATCATAGTCGAGGGTTCATAAACCAATTTGATTTGCATTAGAGACTGCCACTGCTTCAGCTGAATTCATGAGGAGTAGAAAAAGAGTTAGAGAGAGTCAACAAATCTCGCTTCTTACAATCTCTTCACAATCTATAACCCCTAATATTTCAAAAAGAAAGTGTAATCTCTTTTTCGAGTCTTGTTTCGAGGGAGACACGTGTTCCGAGTCGTGTTCTTCCATCTCGTAAAACAAGATCTGCCCGATTACTCCTCTCGAAAGAGTGACGACGTGATTCTCACCTTTTATTAGAGACCTCCTGGAAACGATGTAGTAATTGGGCATTTTAAAAAATCAATTCCTGTCTAATGAATGAGCTTTGTGACATTCTAGACGACAATTAACTTTCTAACATCATCATAAAGACTTTTAATGGACAGGGTGATTTCCCTTACAAAAATATAATAAATTCTTACTTAATATGCAAATTATACTATTTTCTAAATGAATTGACTCTAACCATAAATACATGATGGTTATCAAAGCTCTTTCAAACAGAAATAAATCAATCTGAAATTATTCCTTATGCAATCATCCTTTTAACATAATTTTATGCAATAAAAAATAATGGATAGAAAGAGACTTGATTATGAATAGTAAAGAGCAGATGTGATTTTGACTGAATTTTCCCTACAGATTTTTATATAAAATTCTCTGCTTATCCGACACCTTCTCAACTGACCTAAAACTCGAGCAGATGCAAACGTAATTTTTACATAAATATGAAGGGTTGCAATAATAAGAGATGTGCCAAAAAGCAGTCGCTCAAAAAATCTTTATGAAAAAGTTGTAAATGGAGGGGGGCACGCAACACTAGAAAAATAGCCCAATAATGACGCTTTGGGTGGTTGTGGTTGTTGGTGTAACGGAGATGAGGGAGATGATGATGATCAGTCAAGTTATGACTTTTAATGTTTAAATTACGTGATCCTTCAGACATTACTTATGCAAATGGATTAAAGGAGTCAAAATAGGGACGACATTGCGTGCCGTTTTTCTACAAGCTATTATTTCAACTTTGTAATACAACCTTGCCAGAGAAATTATAATTATTTGACCCTTTTTTACGCTTACCTTCGGAGGAGGATGGCACCACATTATTCTCCATTAAAGCATCATGCACGGGACTACAGTTATCCTCAGTGGATCCAATTCCACTCGACCTCCCACAAGATTCTTGCTCTCTTGATGCATAAGATCGTCTATTCCCTGTGGGTCCAACAACAGCGGGATTGGAGCACCTTCGAGACTCAATATCCATCAAGTTCCCTCTCTGCCTATGAATTGTATCATAATCTCTTGGAGGAAACAGAAGCGGAGTATTCCTCTTCCGAGCATTAAGCTTCTCTCTCAATTCCGCTGCTAAAGAGTCATACAAAGTTGCTATTCGATCTGACGTCAAATTCGATGATCCCGACCCTGATCCAAAACCTCTATCGGAATTTTCCGATGAATCTGAAGTTCGACAGTCGAATTCAGGCGTGCCTCTATCCCTCCCTTTAGAAGGACTATGGCAAGGCAGTAAACCTTTAGATTGAAGTCGGGATTCAATATCTCGAAATTTCTTTTGATTATCTTCACGATTCACTAATTGCTCTAGTTGGTCCTTAAGAACC
>JAHZMU010002500.1:0-10609 GCA_027743725.1 Rambutsinella grinnellia | reverse complement strand
AGTTCTGTATAAATTTTCAATAACGACAATTGTTGTCCGTTGTCCTTGGGTTTGACTTGCTTGGTTATGTGCAGCAAGCCCTGTACAAATAAATAAATTAATTTTAAAAAGTAATAGCTTCTAAAAGTATTTCTTACGTGCTCTCCTTTCAGCTAATCTATTCCTTATAAAGTGCTTATCAAAATAGTAACGACAGCCAACAATAAGTATTGCTAATATAACAGCAAATATTATTATAAATATTATTCCACCGTCCATTTCTAAAAGACAAGCTCTTTCTCCAAGCACATATGAACTAAAATCAGTAATTTTCCGTCTCACTTCTCCGCATTGAACCAGGTCATGAGCTTTCTTATCACTAACCCCATTTACTTATAAGTCCATGTGCGTAAACAAATGATTCATTTCATATTTAATTACATCGCTTATCATACTCGGTAACATTTGATATTGATAAGAATATGACGACATTAGATATGATAAATGTGCCGATGCCTTTAACAAAATCAATAAAATTATTTATTACAAAATGAAAAGTTAAACAATAATTTATTGTTGACTATAAAAAATACGTAATTGATATCAACGACCTTCAAAAGGTATCCGCTTAGTTGGCACAAATCATATGATGAAAATGCTGACAAAGAATCATTCATAATAACTTCGGGTGCTTTTACCTGTCCCATGAATGACATGAATCTTGTCGTCCTCCGTAGCAAGTTTTATTATCTTCATGTAAATTCAAAGCTATTTGTTACAGTGACCCTTAATAAAAATAGCAGTCTATTCTTAAAAACATTCAGGTTGAATAAACTAAAATGCGCTACTCAACTACAGCAAAGAGATGCACTTACATTGGATATTAATCAATTTAAAGATGCCAAACTGATGTTTTAATAAAAGGAAGTCTTAAAATTCGTGTCATTAATTAAATTGAATTTATGCTTACCAAATGTTACAATTTAAATCCTACCTTGAAAATCATTCTTGACACTATCTCAGCATTTTTCTTTCACTAAATGGCTGACGCAGTTTTTCCGTTGATGAATTCCTAAAAAATCTTAAAATAGTTTTAACCTTTTTATAAGTAGATGGGTTGAACGAACTTGACTAAAAGGGTTCGAATTAAACCCATTTTTACTATTACATTTCATTTTCTGAACTGGAACGAGTGAGAGCAAACTCAAAATGCTTTCCTTAAAGATCTTTTTTCTTATTACAATTCCTTGTACATTCGGGGCAACATGGCATCCCAAAAACCAAATCCTATCAAATCCTCAATACTCATCATCAGAAAAGACAAGGCTAATCTCAATCCTGCTTTCTTCCTTGCAGTGTTTTAGTGAAAGTGATCCAAATGCCAAACTTCTTTTGCACATCCAAAAAACATTTAATCCTCTCGATTATCTGGACTCCTACCATAATCAAACTGACGTCCTAAACCTCCTCAGCTTTGTCCAAAATTCAACCGACATCCCAACCGACTTTCCTTTCACAAACGCACCAACTGATCTCAACAACATGAAGTTAATCTTGAACGTCCTCTTCCTCAACACTGATAACTTCCAACTATTTTACAACACTTCGGGTTGGTATCGTTGGAAAAGTGAATTCAGCTGCTATTTATTGGGCTCTGATGCCCACGCTATTAGACAAATATCCAGAAGTAATTACACCCTCAGCAATTGAAGTATTTCCACAATTCTACATAAGCAAATGGGATGTCTTGGAAGCTGCAAATTTAGTTGATGGTCGACCCGAAGAAAATTATGAATATCCACTTAAGTATTTTATGAGTGATCCAGGCCTAAACGAATTCCATTTCCGGTGGCATGCAATAAACCCTTTTTGGTGGGACACTGTAAAATATCAGGTGCACCGGAGATTGAGGGGCGAGCTATTTTTATATATGCACCACCAGATTGTCAACCGTTACGAGGCTGAGTTAATGGCAAATGATATTAGTGGCTTCTCCCAGCTGGAATTAAATCCCAATTATATCATTCCCGAAGGATTTGAGCCTGACATTGTTAATATAAACTATCAAGATTATTTCAGTCGGAAACCAAATGACAAATTAGCTAATTGGGATAACCCGGACGAAGCCCATATTAACACTTTAAAGACATGGTATGAAAGACTTACTACGGGGATTGATCAAGGCTATCTTTTAAAATCTGATGGGAGCCACCAAAGTCTTTTGTACGCAAATGGTACGGATGATTTGGGCAGGGCCACACAACCGGATATTATATTATCAGCAAATTTAAACTATTATGGTCAATTTCATAATAGAGTTCATCGAGTCTTGGCTGGAGAAGTTTTGTATGTTTGGCCGGGTAATGGACTGCCTGGTATTGAGTCACATCCAGAGGCGGCGGTGAGAGATCCGGTGTTTTGGAGATTGCACAAGTTAGTCGATAGTATCTACACGAGGTTTACTGGAAGGAAGAAGCCTTATACAAAAGTAAGATAAGCAATCTAAAATATCAAAAGTCTAAATATTTTTAATGAAATCAAAATATTAACTATTTTAGACGGATCTCAATTTCCCCGGAATTGAAATCAAATCAGTTGAAATCTATTCCCCGGAGAATATCCACGGTCAGTATGGCTACCAAGCGTCTTCAATCCTCACAACTTATTTTGATTATGCCACCTACGACATAAGTACTGCGGCTAGACCCTGCCGAGGCATAAATGATGAGGCGGTTCCAGCCCAAGTCAAAATCCTAAACCATCACCCATTCCATTACAAAATCAAAGTAAAGTCAAGTAGAAATCATGTAGCGTATGGAATGGTGAGAATTTTCCTGCTCCCGGAATATACAGTAAATGGGACAAAGTTTGATGTTGAATCCAGCCATTCTAGAGCAATTGAGTTGGACAGGTTCAGAGTTAAATTAGATGAAGAAGAAATCGTAATAAAAAGGGCAAGTTGGGAATCCACAGTGACTAATTCAGGGAAACAGCCTGGATTAAAGAGATTATTTGAAATTAACGAATTGGAAGAAAGTGAATTGAAGAGGAGCAAAGTAATATGTGGATATCCAGAGAATCTATTAATTCCAAAGGGGACAAGTCTAGGCCTCAGGTACAAGCTAAACGTTATGATAAGCGAAGAGGTGAAGATAGTGGAGGAGGGAGTAGATGAAATGGAGGAGAAACTAGAGAAGGAGGGAGTAGATGTAATGAGCTATCCTTATTGTGGGGTTTTGCACGGTCTAAAATTTCCGGATAAGAGGGAAATGGGATTCCCATTTGATAGACCGGGAACAAGGTTCCACAATGGCGTCGCAGATGGCTTGACCTACAAAAATGTTAAGGAAGTTCGTGTTATTGTTAGACATTTGGATGAGCATAGCAAAATAACATTAATATAAAAACTTATTTTTCTACAGAATTGTAGCTCAGACAAAAATATTATTTGAACTATTCTTCTTGTCTTGTCTACTTTCAGCGATGTTTTCAAAGCGAATAAAAAACTTTATAGTATTTTACCTTTCTCTCCCCAGTCATATTGGGAGTGGTCTTCTTTCTTGCAAATCAGGGAAAATTATCTCATTAAAAAGCTACCCTTATTGGACATGGCTTCTATTCAACTTCCTATCATTTGTCTACCTTTTAATTGGACTAAATATAATTTATAAATTCCACATTGATAACCTAATGGAGGACAAAGTTCAAAGCAGCTTCCTTCAAGAGTATGCGATGGTCCCCTTCATAGTTGACAATATATCCAGAATCTTCTCCCTTTTAATGAATTCTCTATTCAGAAAGTTCAGATTTGAGATAAGTGCATACTTCAACGGCTGTCTAATGCTGGACAACGCTATTATTAAAATTTTAAGTAGAAACTCGCAAATTAATTTGCAATTTGTAAAAATATCATCAAGAAAGCTACACAAGCGTGTTTACATGCAAATAATCTTTTCAATGACCTTGCCTTTAGCAGTTTACTTCTTCATAATGGATCCAGCTGACCCTTTTCGTATAGTTTTGGGGAAGTTTTTCGAGCTAAATTTGGAATGCAATTTTAATGGCTTTCTCATCTCAACATTCTACGTCTACTCCTTCTTTGGAATGATTACAACCTACTCTGTTCTCTTTTTAGCTTTGCTTTTTGCATTTATCCACTGTTCTGTTTGGATATCCGGGATAATTCCAACAGCTCATGTTTCTGGAAGTTTTGTAACTGAAGTTGGCAACTTGAACTCTTATAAAATAATTAGTGTTTACAGAATCCACCAAATATTAATAACTTATTTGAACGCAATCATCGGAAACTTTGCCGTTTCTCTTCATTTTGCATTCTTTCACGCAATGTTTGTGACGGGCGCTTACGTTTTTACTAAAAACTTTAATACTTTTATAAATAAAAGAGCGTATCCGATGTTAACACAAATGGTAATAGAGTTACTGCTAGGACTAAAGCTGTTTGATTTGGAATGTAGGTTTTTGGGAGAGTCAATTGATTTGTCGATGAAAGTAAAACTATGGTTTTTAAAGAATACTAGAAGGAGCTCGTATATTAATAAAGTGGCAAGGTCAATGCGACCTTTGGTGATTGAAGTGACCTCGTTTCTATTCACGGTGAGGAGGGAGACATGTCTTGAGTTTTATAATGTTGGAGTTAATAATTTAATGATGCTGTTGTGTATGTAGAGCAGTTTATTCTAAATTATCCTATTTTATCATGCTTTAACTTAATTAAATAAAGTCAAATTTATTAGTTAATTATTATAATTACAGGTTGTCCAATGACATAGTCCTGTTATATGGATCAAACAGCATAATGCCTGTAACAAGACCATTATTTAATTCATCCAAGTACATAACAGCAGTATCGCGATGCATTCCAAAGAAATTTCCACATTTTACGCCAATGCTAGCTTGCGCCCTCCAAAATGCATACGTCTGAAACCTGCCATTTCCCCGAATATTCCCACAATAGTATAAACTGCGTTTACTCCTAATTAGCCTCGAAGTTACTGTCTTAATTCTTGCCACAATAGGAAACAGAAACGCTTGAGCAGTCCAAAGAATCACTCCCAAAAATCCGATAGGCCCATCAATATAAAATGGAACATATTTTCTACAAACAACTACAAACCAAAAGCATGCAATTGTCCCAAGACCTCCGGAAACGATAGTAGTTAAAGCTACGTTTGAACATACTTCGTCAATGCGACCATATAGAAGCCTAAATTGTACATAAAGTTGTTGACAGCGTCGCTCATTTTTAACTAATGGAATGTTTTCAGCACATGAAAATAATACAAACGTTCCCAGAAATAGATAAGCTCCACCAAATAGTGCCAAAAATCGTACGCATTCTAAAACAGCTATCCAACAGAGGACGAAGCGAATAATTGCCAAGATAATTTGTAGCATAATGTGTTGCTGATGGAGCGAGAAGATATGGTCAAAAAAATTGTAATAAGGGTCCATATCTTGAACTATCCAGAAGGGTACAAGCAGAACAGGTACAGACACAATTTGCTGCGCAAAAATAAATATAAATCGACCCAAATAGTCGTGCCGAAGTTGAGAGCTTTGTTTGATTGATGAAATGCCTATTTAGATTTATAAATTAAAACATTTATATTAATTTTTCCTAAGATTTGTATAAAACTTACATAACTTCTCAAACCGCAAGAAAATCTCCATATATTCGGTGAAATGGAAGTACTTTAGTAGAAATGCAGTTAGCATTAATTGCAAACTTGTACCAATAATAAAACATAGAAGAATCATAAATCGGATGAAAGTAACCTCAGCTTTAATGGGAATATTGAGAACGTTTTTTAAAAACACTAATAAGGAAGTTCCAATCCCGAGAATGCCTGTATTAAAAACTATAGAAATCCACCAAAGAATTGATGTGAACCTTAGATTTGGACGTTTCTTAAATGCCAAGACATTGTCTTCAGTTCGAATAAAGTAGAATAAGTTAGGAAACGTATAAAAGGAGAGTTTAGGAAAGATTTCAATAGCGTTAAATACGAGAGGAGAAAGGATGGATGAATTGGCTGGGACTTTTTTAAAATAAGTTTTCATATTAAAATTAAAATTCAACATCTTCATTGGTCTGAGTAGCACGAGTAACGTTTAGGGAAAATGTCAAATCCGGAATGGATTAGCAAAATCAGAGTCAGAGAATGACGATGGTAAAGCCAAGGTAACTAGAAGATGGGTAAAGCTTTCTCTTTTAAAATTCAAGTGCCCATCAAAGTCACTTTTGACGAAGTGCATTCTCACATTGACCTTGTTACGAAACAGGAAATGGATATGAAAAGCCCATTAAAATATACAGGAAATGAGCTAAAAATTGTAAAATGGTTTCTTCCTTTAAACATTTGTTCAGATGAATTATTATCTAAACTTATTTAAAAGCCATGGTAATTGCAAGTTTTCATTTAATGGTAGGATTAAATTCAAATTTCACTAATTATATAGGAAGAACGGTAAAATGCTTTACATTCTGACTTCTTTATGGAAGAAGGCACAATCTCCATCCCCAAATCATACGCAAATTAGGGAAGTTAACTAAGATTTTTAATAAAAACCATTCTCTCCAACATCCTGCTTATTTAAAAATGGTGAACTGATTATCATAGGCGTAGAGAGACCGGTGCACCCCCCGCCCGGGCACCACCCTGGCTCAAAAATTTAACATGGTAGGGATAGGAAAAACATAAATGGGCGGGGTTTTGCTAACATTAAGAGTATAGCCGTGCACCACCCTGGGCTCCACCCTAATTTCTCATTTCGCTACGCCACTGCTGATTATTAAATCTGATTGGATCAGTTAGCATGTGATACAAAATATTAACAAAGATTTTTATCTAGCCAGACGTAATTTGTCCGATTTCCTCAAAGTTTGTTTCTGCTCATAATAGTAACAAAATTTGGCTGTACTAGTAGAAGTATTAAAAATGCATGTTATTTATAGAAATGGTTCTGGAATATGAATCAATTAGCATTACCGCAGTCACAACATGATTATGTAATTTATCCAAATAGAAATGTAAATACCTGCATCTCAGTTAAAGAAATCGGTGCTAGTTTTCCATCTTCTAAATGCATAAATCCGAAAATCTTTTTACTTGCCATGGGATTTCGCTTGCTCTAATAAATGTCAAATCTAGTGTTGTAATAAGCTGACACAAAAAGAAATTATTTAGACATTTGTTAAGACTTTGTTTGCTTAAACTTTAAGTTCATTTAATTAATTAATTGGGTTTTTGATGAGCCATAAAATTATTAAGAGATTAGTCCAAGCCGAGTCTGAAAATTTTCAGAGAAACTGAGAGAAACAAAAAATCAAGCTCAAGAAGTGCTGTTGACTGCTGAACAAAGTAAAGCCAAGGCCAAAATCAAGACGGGCTGGGCTTTCTTTTCTTAACATTTTCTTATGAGAACCTCAATTATCCAGCATGCATTAGGGCCCACAGGAAGTACAAACCACAGTTCATCAATCTCCTTAGTGTTGTTCGTTGAATTCTTGTATTGTAAGTCAGCTGCAAGATTTGCCAAGAAAATTGTTTTAAAAAACTCATTTATTCTTTAAATAAAAGCGGAATCGATAAAATACTTTGAAGGTAATGGCTTCATATCATAATTTTACCATACAACTGTTGCATAATTAAATTTGTTTTAAATTTTAAGGTTCAGCAAATAATGGCCCAATGTTCTGAAGATGAACTTTATCAAAGAGCGGATAATTTACTTCGACATGCGACTCAGCACTTTCAATCCCTTTTCCTTCAGAGATGGGAGCTCCACACACAATCCAAGTGGAATGGGAAGGACAGCGTCCAACAATTAATCGAAATGCTCGACCTCCAATTATCCAGAATACTTCTTCCTCATCAAAAAGACCAATTGGTTCAGGGCGTGGTTGAGGAATGGGACATCACACTTTTATCTAGACTTCTCATTCATTTCAATGATGAACAAGACGATGAAGCCGACCAAGCAATTCGTTCCATTACAGACGTTAGGAATAAGCTGGCTCACAACGCCAGAAAAAAGTTAAGTTTAGGAGAGTACTCTTCAATCGAAAGTGAAGTTAGAAAAAACCTAATCATTCTCGGAATGAAGGAGAAGGTTATACAAAATGTAATCAATCAAGCAGAGGCAACGTCAATGAATTCGGCACTTGAGCAACTCAGAAAGCGTCAAGCAGAAGGAGATGACCTCTTCAACAAAAAGAGTTATAAGAAAGCCATTGAGGCTTACAGTGACGCCATGCTCCTCCCAAATTTACCCCACGGACATCTCAGCGTTCTCTATGAAAAACGGGGTTACTGCCACATGTACATCTCAAAGACAATTATCAATTTCAAATTAAAGAACGCGCAATGGGATCTAGCTTTCAGTGATGGAGAGAAAGCAATCAAGCTTAACGTCGACTCTTGGAAAGGTAATCATATCTTGGCATTAGTCTACCAAGACCGTGGTAAACTGAACGAAGCACAAGTTCATTTCCGCCGTGCAATTGCAATCTCGCCTGGGGAACCGGAAGTCAAAAGCGACATGGACGCTTGTACAATAATGGAAGGGAAATTAGCAAGGGAGGACCACTTGGATACACTTCAGATGCCAATGAGCCTTTCCGAAAGTGTTAAACAATATAATGATGACACAAACAGTAATATTTCCGAGGACGCTTTCTTAGAAAACTTCAAAGCTGGAAGAAAACAATGCCCAGGTCAAGATCACTTCGCAACAGGTTACCAGTATTTGGCTGGTTGGCGTGTTCCCCAAAGCTATTCTGAAGCTGCAAAGTACTTCGCAAAAGCTAGGCAAGCAGGTAACGCCCAAGGAATTTATAACCTTGCCGTTTTATACAAAGATGGAATGGGCGTCAAGAGCGATATTTCTTTTGCTGTTGAATTATTTTTGGAAGCTGCGAATAAGCCAGTTGAAACGGATAAAAGCTGCACAAATCCTAAGGATGTTGATATTGGTATACTAGCAGCCCAGCACTCATTAGGACTGCTTTATGAAGAAGGCGTTGGTGTTCCAAAAGACTTTGTTAAAGCCGCATTTTGGTACAAAAAGGCTGCGGATAGAGGTTACGGAGGTTCTGCCAATAACCTTGCCCTTTTGCACCACAAAGGTTTGGGATTTCCTGTAAACGAGAAGATCGCAGAGACATACTGGAAAATGGGAGTGAGAGACAAGAATATGCAATCAGCTTATGCTCTCTACATCTATTACTTTCAGAACATGGAGCCACAGTTAGCAAGGTCATATTTCAACATGGCTATTGAGATGGGCCTCGAAAGACTGAAAACATTTAAAGCTCAAGCGTTTAAAATGATTGACAAGATGGAAAAGGAACGAGCCGAGTTGGAAGATGACATTAAAGCTTTTGAGAAAGCAAGTAAGTTGAGCAAAAGAGGCTTGACTTTCTACGAAAGAATGAAAAGGGAAGCGAGCAGCAGATCCCCGGAAATGGCAAAACTTGTGGAAGACTTGGATAGGCTGAAAGTTGGAGAGGATGGAATTACCACGCCTCAGATATGGGGAGAGAGAAAAGAGGTTGATGTTCATGAACTCGTCTGGAAAGCAGACGAAGGCTCTAAAACCGCACAGAGTATGTTGAACTGCATGATTAACAATGCTCGCTTCATAGAAATATGGAGTCAACGTCCACCTCGCGACCAGGTTGAGCTTGAAGGACTAATTAGCTCATTATATCTTTGCCTGTGTACTGATGCCCACCTTTTGAAGCTTCCATTAGAGATGTATTCTGCTCTTCCAGAATTTCTCAACAAGTTATTCCAAAAATTTGGAGGAGAAAAGAGTAAACTTGATATGGAGCTCAGACTTTGCCTTTTTCACTTCCAGAGCGGCGTTGGAGGGGTTGACGAGCTTCATACTGAACTACTGGCGGAAGCGTTACGACGTTATCCAGATGAAATTCCGCTTTACAAAGCACTTGCAGTTGCATATGTAAACTTGAAGGACTTTCGCAAGGGCCTTGAGGTTTCCATAAATGGGCTTCTTAAAGCTCCAAATGATCCTGATCTTCTGCATGACAAGGCGGCACATCTTCGTTTGTTGGATACGGATGTAAAAGATGGGGAGAAAGTTAGAGAAGCTTACAACCAATTCATAAAATATGCACCTGCGGATCACCGGATGTTACCAGAGGCATTTTATTGCATTGCGTATTCGTATCTGGTAGAAAGGAAGACAATGAGCGAGACGGAGGTTAATGAACAGATTCTCCATTACTACGGATTGGGGGAAGAAGCGGAGAAAGCACAGTTAAGTTGCTATCTTCCCTGCGAGTCGAATGTAAAAGTTGTACTGAAGAATTTTAAGATGGGGTTAGAAAATGAAAAAAACTCAATCAAAGGCTTAACTAAAAAGTCTACTGAAGTGAGCAGAATGCTTCCTAGTGGAAACACAAGCAGACCTGAAGAAAAGATGTACTTAAAGGATCCAAGGCGCATAGGAATAATTAAGAGGCACAGGGAAATGGCAGAGCGCATGAAGAAAATGCCAGAAAATGAGTACAAAATTTCCGCGTCTGTAGAGCCCAAGTTGGTTCATAAAATTAAGTCCTTCAACGAACTTAAGTCTATAGGGC
>JAHZMU010002499.1:0-31540 GCA_027743725.1 Rambutsinella grinnellia | reverse complement strand
GGAACGAATGTATTTAAATGGGACTCGAAATTCGTTGATATCGTCCATTGCAACTTGTCCGGCGTTATAACTTTCACTTTGCATATTTTCTCAAGCCCTAGAAATAACTAATGGGAATGGGATAAGCAATATCTTGGTAAGGGAGAAAGGTCTACTCAAGTCTTTTTTTTTAGTTTCGAAGCATTATTCCCGCATTATTATTATTATGTTAATTTTCCAACCTTCCTTTATCCGAGAGAAAGGGTTTATTTGTTTGCTAAATAGAGGCATTTTTCTTTGAAAGTGCTTTTTATAAAGGGAGAACCGAATGCGTCACTGCGTTCAAGTAAAGAAGCTTCAGGTTAGGGAAAAGACGGAAGTCTCATTAATATAATATTACACGATGATTATTTTTTATAAAGTACAGAATAGAAAATTATGTTGGGCTCGGTCTAAAAGTAAACTTGTAACTTTCAAGACAATTTTTGTTTGCAAAATGCTGGTATACTTGAGTTATGTATCTACGAATATTAGATTGCAAATATTGGTCTAAAATTAAAAAATAATGTTTCTTAAAGAAAATGGAAGCGGAAAATATAAGCAAGGTTGTTTGAAAAGTTTTTAAAAATTCATGCAGAAAAATATGAGGTTATGCGGTCGTTTGTTCTTTTCAGTAAAATGTACACCTTTTCTTTTAGATTTGCTGATTTCTTTTGTTTGGCTTATTTTTTTTACGTTTCAAAATAATTTAAAATTACAACGCCTTCTATTGGTATTTATGTCAAGGTTTGCGATGAGAGAAAGCAGATCCGTAACTTTTCTGAAATCTAGAATTATTTATTTAATTTTTGACTTGCATCAATGGCTGATGTCGTGATAGCACCTTTGGTCAAAAATTGATTGAAGGTAAACCGTGCAGCGAATAACCAGTGCGAGAGAAATAATGAAATGCATAACAACAGAGACCACAACATTTGTTCTTGTTTGCATACGTGGTTCAGTGGCTGGTTAGCTTTCACCATTCCACTCCAGCTCCATTTCTCTCGTGCTGTGCTCTCATATCCAATATCTAGCCATCCATCCGGAAACTAATGGACTTGCTTTTTTCCCCTCAGTCTATAATGCATTTTTTTATTCTATGCAAAAAGAGCCTGAACAGGTTATGGTAGTCTACCCCAATAGGGAAATTTATCACTAGCAATTTGTCTCCAAGTTGTTTCCTATTTTTTCCACTAAACCGGGTATGTATATAACTCTGGAGAGAGAATGTTCGTGGGAGAGAGAACAAGAGGGAATTCAGAGGGAAAGTGGTTATTTGTCCTTTTTTGTGGTAACCTGTTTTCCCTTCGTCGAATAAATATTCAGTGGCTAAAGGCATAATATATTCATTGGGTTGATATTGATGACGAGAATCGGGACAAGTATATAATCCTGTTATTGTATCTAGCACATTCTACACATTTCCCTTCAGCCCTCATGTCGGCCGTCCTGGATTTTTTTCTTGGGAAAAGATGAAGATTTATTGAAAGGAAAATATGACAAAGTTGGCATTTTTTTATAGAGTAAAAGGAGTGTGGCCCTTGTACATGCAGTTGTGCAGTGTTCTACGTTAAAGATTGATTCCCTTTAGTTCCTCCCGATAAGCATGAATTATATAGAAGGAGTTGTCGGACTAGAAAAATGTTTCCGGATGTCTCTTGAGTTGAATGGGGAATGGGGGAGAGTGGTGGAGGAAGATACGAATAAGCAGAGCTAATCCATAGAGTGAATGAATAGAGGTTAAAATATTCTCCAGCGTCTTTTGAACCAGTGTAGTGGAGCGTGGGGGAGTGAATGAAATAGATAAATGGGAGAATAAACGAGTGTCAACTTTGACAGCGTCTTCGCTGCGTCGTCCCCAAATGACAGAAGAGAATTGAAAGGAATGGAAAAGAGGGGATAGCATGTCTGAGGAAGAATACAGCCTCAAGGCTCCATAATAAGTAATAAGGATTCACGAGTTTTTTTAGAAAGAGATCGAAAAGAGAACGCTTTGACTTTAATCAGTCAAGCAATTTATAAGTAGTGTAAAATTGGGTAGTTTTCAGATAAGAATCGGGTTTGATGTAGCAATTTTCATTCATTTCCAATTTGATTACAGAGAAATTCTTTATGATTGAATACTTGTCGCTTTTTGTGTGGCATTCTGACATGGTAAAAGTAATTCAAGTAGCTTGTAAAATGTGATTCGGTTTCACAGACGAAAACATATTTTTTCTTCACCCCCGCAAGCCATAAGTTTGCACTTCAAAAGTAACCTTTTTATGAGATGGCTGTGGGGTCACGTTCTGTGGAAATCGATGAAAGGAAAAAAAGTTGGTGAAAAAAAATTGAAATGTGTGTAAGAGGAAATGGTGTGAGCTGTGACGGTTATAAGGTGGAATGGAATTCAATATGTTGGCAGTCAGAGATGCGTGTAATTGAATTGGGACTTGGTAGATGCTTATTGATTTGACAAACCATATTTGGAAAGAGGCTTAAAGGATTTTTGGTTACATTTTTTTGTAAATAGCTTTCCTATTATTAGCTTTTTCTAGAAGGCTGCAAAGAGAAAGTGCAGACAATTGGCAGTGATGATGATGGTACACAGGTGGAGGAGATTCAAAGATATGGATTGAGTATCACTCTAATTTCAACTTGAACATTTGCAAAGTTCAATGTGAGGTTTTTATTCGTGCTGTATTGGTGGTCTGGTCTGTACTGATGAGAGGTTTTTGTGGTGGCGGTTGACATGCTTATTTCGTTTATAGCTGATGGGGTGATGATGGCGGGTGATGTGGTGAATGGCAATATATTCATGGCTCGTTGACTCTTCTATTTTGGCTTTTCCCATCATTAGAATAAAGGAAGAAAGGTAAACAGTGGGGGAATGTGAAAAAACCTGTTTGGTGACACATTATCATCAAGGTAGAAGCAGCCCCTTTTTATTATTTTATCACACTCTCCGAGTATCGCACTCTTCCTGTTTTTCTCTTACACTAAACTGATTGAGTAAACAAAGAGCGTTCCCACTCGTCCCAAATTGCTCAAATCTCTTGCTCATTTCCTCCAGAATGGGAATGAAGAGCATTTCTTGTGTAAATAAAATGGTCTTCTCTCCCCCGCCTTCGAACAAGCATTTGCAATTCCTCAGTGGATAGTGAAGGAAAAGAAATGGGTTGTATTTTTATACAGAAATGTTTAAACCATCATCTTCCTATTTGGAAGTGTAGACTCCACAGCATAAATATTTGCTACATTTAACTTAAAAGTTTTTCTCGTTTACTCCCTCTCCTTGTTTATGGTTAATGGAGCCGTGTTTTCTCCAAAAGTGAATCAAGTCTCTCCCATTCAAATCACTTTTCAAATCAAGTGGAGAGGGAGAAAGAAGCCTGTTGTGCTTTTTTCTCTATTTACTCATGGAAAATCGACGCTGATTACAAGCTCTCGGCAAATAGTGCGGAACACTCATCGAAACTCATTAGGGAAGTGGAGATCTTTCTTTTGTCTGTAGACAAATGAAACGAAATGAAAAGGTGAAATATGAATACCATTTTTCCACCAAATGTGTACAAAGTCATTAATTTTTTCGAGTTGCTTAAATGCTGGACGGATCATTTAATATTATTTCCAAAAAAAATCAGGCATTCGAAATAATTATATTGTGATATTGTACACCGTCTAGAGTAGCAGCTTACTCAAGTCCCACCCATTTAAACATATTGAATGAGTACGTGATTTCCCGATGGTCAAATATAAAATCAACCCTCTTATCTAGCAAGTTGGAGAAAGTTGGAAAATACGAGCAAGTGGATAGACTTTTATCCGCTGAGGAACCAAACTCTCTAGAATCCTTCAAGTGGCTCTCATTCTTTCATCTTTCTGCTATGCATGTATCCGCGAATTGAGCGTCCCATCTTCTAAGCCAACTAAATATATCGTTGAGAGAGTGAGAGAAAAGGAAAATAAGGAGTAGGGTCGACAGAAGTCGCAAAACCGTATCCGCCTACTCTTCTTTTTATCTTATTCCTCCTAGAGAATCTCCTCTTGTTTCCTCAAGTCAAAACAAAAAGCAGAGGGACAAGAGTGTGTGTAAAGTCCTCTTACACTTGACTTTTTTATGCTACGTATATTTCTCTCTTTCTCTAGTTCCCATTCCACTTGCCAAAGTGCTCTCTTAACTTGAAATACGGGAGAAAGTTAGTATAGCCAGTGATTCTAGGAGAGTTACAAGGGGCCTCGTGTTGCCAGAATTTTTTAAAATAAATGACAACACTCACATTCTACTTCGGCAGTGGAAGACTTTCTCTGCAAGTATTAAAGGAGAAAGCATTTTATGGACACATTGAGCAAATAAAAGAGCATCTCATTGTTTCCTATAGCTTATTTCCCTGTGCTAAATGGGGCTTTGGAGGAGATGAAGGACAGTGTGAAAAGGAAATGTTTAGCTTAGTTATGCATGCAAGAAGGGTACATCTCTGCATGGTGAGTGGAAAAAGCAGACTTTTGTCCCAGATCTGCCCTCATGAAGGACATAACAAGGGCTACAAATATTAATACTTTAAATACCAGCTTATGTTGTTCGTAGAGTATGTAATCCTTGGGAGGTCGGGAGCAACACGAAATGATAAAGTGGCACTTCCTCATCCTTTCCAATATTTGCTGCATGAATATCTAACGAGTTTAGCTTAGGCGAAAAGTTAAGCGATGTAAAAAAATAGGGAAATCGAGTGTGAAAAGATAGACTCTTCTTGGTTCATTCATAGCGGTATTCTCTAGTAAAAAGTGGTAAAGGGAAGAGGGCATAAGGTCTGGTGATACGAAGGGCTTCATGTGTTTACTTGTCTCTTCACGAAAACATCATTCATCTTTTCAGCTCTACCCTCAACTCATCACCATCAACAGTGTTTGAATACGTAATCGGGTTGTGTGTAGAGCTTGTGGAGAATACATCGATGTTTAAAGTTTGAAGAGGAATTTGGAAAAAGTTTGAAAAGTATTTGGCCCTCTCCTCTGAGGCTATTCTAGGGCCTTTTGAGACTTGTTTTGAGAACATTCCTCGTGTTTAAGTAATAATAAGCTTGTCATATTTACAAAAGGATTTTGGAAAGGGGAAGTGAAAGCATTTATTACTTTGAAAGATACAAATTCACTAATAAATAGGGAGAGAAAGGAAATAATTTAGTTGTACATTGTCCAAGTTAATGAAGTGAGCTACCTTTTTTGGGAGTCTTTCAGGGAGAGATGAGACTGAATGGTTTAGTTGTGAGAGACTGTTTAGTGTTGAGTCAACAGGAAGGGGAAAATGTAGGTTGACACCAGTCAACTCTTGTCATGTCATCATCGAGTCAACTTCTCCCTGTGGGTTGAGTTGAGATAAAAATGTAGCCAAAAAATAGTTGGCGGATGGGGTGAAGGAATTTGTGATGATGATGCTATGTATTTTTTTTAAACGAAAGCTCAATATTGTCAATTTAATGTTATGAAAGGAAATAAGTTGGTGACAAGTGATTATGCCCTCGAGCCAAATACGGCATGTTTTATATAGATTGGATTGTTTTTATGGGGGAAAAGATAATAAAATGGCTAATTAAGGATGCACATTGTTCATAATTGAATAGTAGTCAGCTGGGGTTAGAACAGTCTAAATATTTCAGAAAACTAGCTCATATTTGACATGTGAAATTGTTCGACATATTTTTCAAAGTACTAAAGGTCGAAACATTTAAGCCAATTGGGTCAGAGAAAATCGATCATCATTAAAATAATTTATTATACAGAATATGATATTAGAGAAAATAGAAATGGAGGGAAAAAATTGGGTTAAATATGAGAGGATATGAGAGGGGGAAGCTGCCAAGGAACATTTTTTCGAGGAGCTCGATGCTCAAAGAGAAAGTTATTTACTTTGGCCCTTTTTATGTATTTAGATAAGAAAGTATGGATTTGTCTTTAGTGAAGCGGATGGAAGATGATACCCATCTACTTTTCCCATAGGGTTGGAGAGAGAAAGCACTTGAGTCTTGAGGAGAGAATACTGGCTACATTGTGAACTGGTTTAGCTTATTCCATCTTTATGTTTTGTCTTTTCGACTCTGCCCAAAGATGGATGTGATGGGGAAGGAGTATCTCTACTATTTTTTCTAACTGCACACCAGAAAAATTCTTAAATATCTGGTGTGCAATTCTTAAAGAATTTGAAATGATCAATTTAGAATAAAAAGTATTTTAATATGACAAGTAATTGAAGTCTAAGAGAAGTAGAGGATTAAGAAGGAAAAGTTGTTGGGTGGTTGTGTGAACGACTTATCTAAATGTTGGCTTCCAGTTCCGTTCCAAATGCCTACTTTCCGCCTCGACTTTCTTGGCTGGTGTAATACTAAAAGCTCTGCTATATACAACTAATCACGATGGATTTAAAGGGGAAAGGGCTAAAGAGCACTCTTATTTATTCCAGCCGAGATTTGAAAACTTTTCCTTTCATCGATGAACTTAGGCACTCATCTCCAGGATGATGATCATCATCACTGTCACAAAGAAAAGTTTGGGGAGGTTGGGTATACACACACACGTTTATGGAAATCTTTGAGACTTTCCCTGTAATTCTGTGTTGGTTACATACGACGAGTTTCTTGTTGGCTGAAAATCATCATAAAAAAGGAAAGATAAAAAGGAAATAAGTTGTGAAATAGTTTCCGGAGAGAAAAAGTCTGCGAGCAGGTGTCCACGTACCTTTTGAACTTTGACAGAGCAAAAGTTGAAATGGGAACGAAACTCGTTTCTGATTTCGAATCATTTTCGTGCAAATTTCAATTTGTAGATGGGCTTGTTAATCTGTAGTTTAATCTTGATAGACCTATTTTCGTTAAATTAAAGGAAGCCACAATCTGTTCTTGTTTGAGAAAAATATTTTTACGACATTATCCCGCAGGTATCCTCTTATGTAATTTTACTTGGAAAGGATTAACTTTTTAGATATGAGCTCTTGCTGCGAGTGTGACCACTTTTTCTACTTATTCTTTTGCTTCCCGCACAGTTTGTGGTAATATGCTCGTTTTCCTACAACGGGATAAAAAGTTTAATCTCTTTTTGGTAGAAAAACCAAGACGGGAAAAGAACTGCATGAATAAAAGTTGTTTAACTTGTGCCGCCGCCGGAACTGAGAACTGAATTTGGTAAAGCCTAACCATTTTACCTTTTATAAGGAGAAAGTTAAATAGTAGACTGTGGCCTTCATAATTTCTCATTTTGTTCTTAGCATGAGTCCTACAAAGGTGTGCATACGTTTAACTCGTATAATGAGAAGCCTTTTATGTTGGGGTTGTGTTACAATCGCATATCTTTCTATTAGACAGTCTGTCTCCCCATTTAGGACAGGCTAAGGCCGGAGGACATGGGTTGAAAAGTGTAAAAAGTAGGAGAAATATGACAGAGATGAAAGCCCAGTGAATAAACACAGTTGGCATATAATTTGTCATGTGTCTTTTGAGAGTGATAAGATGATAATAACTTTCTTCCGTTTCAAAAGCCAGGGGAGGCCAAAGGCTAATGGTGTACAGTGAGGAATGACAAAGACATGAGCAAAGCTTATAGCTCCGGGAATTAGAGAAAAGTAGTACGCATGAGTAGGGAAAGGGATAAATTGAAATAGTTTTTTTCGAGAAGAAGAGAAGCACGTTTAAATATAGCATGATGGAAGATAATTAATTCCCATGTGGGATATCCATATTAGTCTCTGTGGTCCCATACCTAACTCCCGCTCTTGAACTGGGCCTGGCACGCAACAACCCAGCTAATTTAAAATTGGATAAGGACAGAATTTGAATTAGAAATTGGCGATGGGGAATCCCAACTTAATAGAAACTTTGTCCATAATTCTTCTAAATAATATAAATACTCGGGTTTAAGCCACGGCTGGGTTATAAATAACAAATAAATGCTTAGTTGTAGCTAGTCCGACGAGGAGAAAGTTGCTAAGAAAGCGTTTTTTTAAGATTTGACTTATTTTATATAGTCTGCTTGGTAGTATCAGGTCATCGGTATGCGATAAAGATAATGAATAAGAGAGGAAATGACATTGAACGCGGTTAGCTCACTTTATCCTTATAAAGCTTATAAGCTTATATGGAGCAACAGAGTATCGTAATATGATAATTTTTTCTCAAAAGAAAAGTGGCAAAGTTAACCCGAACTGTGTAGACTTAACCAAGTTTTATAGTCCTCGTCTTGGGTGAGTAAGTTAATGTTTTGCTTGATAGCGCATCACCTCTCTCTCTCTCCTTCTTTCTCTGAAGATAACGAGGAGAAAGCTCCGACATGGAAATCAACTTTTTCTCATTCTTTGGATAAAACAGGGAAAACTCTTACGAGACTAGAATGGCTTCTGTTTCAACGAGACTCTTCTCTTGTTTGGTTTGCAACATTGATGGAGTGAAACGAAAGGGTTTTTTGGTGAAAAAAAATTCATGTAATCCCTTATAAGATCGCAACCCTCACTAAAAATTACATTTTTCTCGACTGCTCTAAGGAAATGAGCTCTTTCTCACTTTATCATTATTTATGACTTGTGTGGAAAGAGAGGGGAAAAGGTTTGAGAATCCAAGAATGGAGTAGGAAAGTGTGTCTAGGATAAAGTGGTCTTCTCTTTCAAGCATACATTACAATCTGTGAGAGAAAAGTGTGAAATGAAGAGTTGTAAAGGTAGGCAGGTAGAAAAAAGACATGTCTCGTAAAGATTTGTCAAAAAATATATTCCACTCATCTCCCTTTATGCTTTCTCCCATTTAAAAAATATATGCGAGCATCTTCATCCCTGAATAGTTGATGATGGTGAGGAAAAGAGTGAGGAACGAAAGGGTTTATGACTTTTCCTTCTATCTAGACTTGCTCTATTATGGGGGAAATTGTAACAAGGAAAGTGGCACGAATCGTGATACCTTTCCATCCAAACTGTTTTAGCACTCTTCCTTATAATTTCCTCGTGCATGAATCAACCATCATTATCTAGAGGTTGTATTTCATCATTATTATTATTTTTTCGTATCACAGAGCAGCTCATCCTAAACTGCGTGTAAGGGACGACGACAATGGAGTAGAAATAATGAATCACTAACCATGCATTATCATTATTGGTTTTTTTACAGAGAGAAATCTTTCGTGTTAGAATCTCCCTCGTACCATCAACTCTCTGTGAGGAAGTTGGAACATAAACATTAGTGTTTTTTCTGCTGAAGAATAGCATAAAATTATCTTTTATCTGGGGAAAATTGTATGCTAATGGAATTCTGTATTGAAGGGAAAAATGCTAATATTCTGAGAGAGAAAAAATGGGAGTGATGATGGGACATTGGAATTGAGAATAGTTCTTTAGCTAACTTTTCAGGGAGAAAGTTAGCTGGAATATTCAAGTGGGATATTTAGGTCAAGAAATGTTACACAAGTGGCGCCTTTGGCTGCTACTCAAGCCCTTCCTTTTTAAGATGACGTAATGAGACTTGGTGTTTATGAGAGCGTTTGTTTTACTTGATCAAAGTATATATGCACTTGGGATTGTCGTCAGTGAATGTCAACTATGATGGTGTAGAGAAAGATGATAGTTATTTACTTAATGTTATACTCTTGAGCTCTCGGACGTGCTAACGATTTCTTTCCTGTCATCTCAAACACTATTTAGGGATAACTAACTTTGTGCAGGGAATAAGAGAAGAGTTCAAGTGGAGAGTGGGAGGACGTACCATTTGGATTCTTCTTGTATCGTGTGTGGTTTTGGGATTGGTTACGATGATATATTTAGCGCTGTGTATTCACTAATTAATTTATGGGCTAAAAGTCAGTAAAAAGTTGCCAAAGCGGAATTCAACAATGACTTGTTGCTTGAGCTTAGGTCACCAAAAATAATTAAGAGGACAAGAACATGAGAATAAGCAAAACTGATTAAACACTCGTGTCTTTATTACTTTAATTAATTTTGGTAGAGAGAAATACGCTGACAAACAAAAAGTTGTCGAGGAAAGTGACAGTGATGAATTGATAAGTCATGATTGAAATATTAATTTTAGTTCATGTATGAGGTAGGAGCTTTCTTCATGCCATTCAAACATTAGCTTGTTTCTCCAACTTGTACAATACTATTCACTTCCGGTCGTTGTCTTCACTCCTAATAACCAGTGGCATTTTAACATGCTCTAGTCGTTAACTCAAGCTCTGAAGCCATTATTTCCTAGCTGTCAAAAGGAGGTTAATGTAACAGCTCGGATTGCACCTCATTCCACTACAGCACAAGCCACTCATCCACACTAAAATAAACAGTGTAAATTCCCACTTTGTAATTTGCATCTTCGATTTCTCATCTTCATCTTTTGACACAAGCACGTTCATACAAGTTACGCATTTTTTCACATAATATATCTCTAAAATCCCTAAAACATTTAGACTAAAATAAATAAAAGGAGGAGGAATCCATCTTTTAAATCCCAACTTTCTTCGCATTTCTTTCCCCCAAAGAAATTCTACTTTGCATGCATACCTTACCTCAAGGAATTACTTTTTTTTTGTTGAAAACACTTTTCCTTCTCTCATCTTTTCAAAGTAATTTTTCAACTCCCGAGATTGACTCGGGGGAATGGAACAATAATCAATAGGAAATAAACGGTGTTTTGTATTTCATTCACTTTTTCTAGTTAAAAGTTAAGCTTTATACTTGCTTCATCTCCTTTCACCGCCACTTTCACTTATTGCATTAAGCAAACCATCAAAATGCCATTATTTTTCTTTTCTCATAGTCCCTCTCTACATACCCCATAGCTTTGATCGTAAATGGTTTCTCAAATTACGTTATTTTCTCTGTATGCTCTGCCGCAAAACCGCAATTGGGAGTCATAATAATACCCCAATTTTCAGCTATTCTCATAGCTCCTAGGCTTGAGCGTTTTCCATATAAGTGGAGCAATTTCTCTCTCCCTCCTCTCCCTTTCTCCCTTTTTTCTTTCACATTTGCTGAATTCTTTCGGAGAGAAAACATATTGCTAGTTTGAACTTAATGACAAGTGGTATTAGTCGAGTTATAGGTTATGCTATGTGAAAGCACAAGTGTCCTAGAGAAAAAAAGTTTCAGAGAAAAGACAAACTATTCTTCTTACAAAGTCGGAAACTTGTGTTGTGCGTGCTGATGATGATGATTCTAGAGTGTAACAATAGTTAATTGGGAGTTACAGGGTTTCAAAAAGAAGTTAGTGGTTGGCAAAGGCCCTTTTACCTCGGAATTTTTTTACGCTAAAAGTAAATTGAAACATGTAGCATGTCAGTTTATTACGAAATGGATAAAAATGGTTATTATTTTAACTCTGAAAAAAATTCTTGTCAGTTTTTTTGAGTGCGAAACATCTGGTGAAAGTGGTGAAATGTAAATTGCTTAAAAAATAATATTCATTTACTCCATCCTTCATTTACATGTGTGTTTGATTGTAGTAATATCTGTAGGCTTTTATACCTTAAGGCGGTGGAAGACAAGAGGAAACTGTTGCTCAAGTCAAATGTATCATATTTTTCTTTCTTTCCGTTTCAAACATTATGCACAGCACATGGGAGAGAGAGGAAAACTGGCTTTCCTCGCCAACTAAATTTATAAACTGTTCATCTCTCCTGACAGCTGGAGAAAATGGTGTGATTCTCCGTTCTCTCTTGGCTCTACGAATTCAAAGCTTTTATTTTAGGCTGGAAATGAAGAGAGAAAGGAACAAGGTTGAGCCGTCTTCTTTTCTCAATAACGTAAAATGTTTAGATTCTCTGCAGTAGTAAGGTGGGTAGAGAAAGCGGCTTTATATAGGTTGATATGTGATGTATCAGCGAGAACGAGTAAGACCAACATCAACATCACGATAGATTTATGTCTTCCCATATTTTGCACGAAAATCGTTTTATTTTCTTTTGTCTACCCATCCCTTTTGGGCTGTGCTGAATTTGCCTGTGAGTTTACAGAATTCCATCGAATATTCCTGAATAGATAAGAGAAACAAGCGCTCCTGGGCTCACTGAATAACCTTATTATTAAGAAAATTTTTGAAGGATGAATATAGAGAAAGTTGGTGCGGGGTTAGGGAAAATGTTTGATTCAATTGAAAGTGGAGGAAAGTGGTTGAAGGAATGATGGATATAATATATGCATTCCAACTTTGTTTACGGGAGAAAGCAGGGCAAGCAACAATGCATAGTGTGGTAGTGGTGGTGGCTCAGGTCTGAAAATATTTTGAATATTGTAAACGTGCAGGCGATACTATAGAAAGCGGTAGGAATTTGCAATAGTTTCATATAAACTTATAGTAACCACTGACTTTTATTTATACCCTTGTCGATGATTTTGGCAGTGATGAAGAGCTCTCTCGGTTTTCCTACTCTATTTATTATAAAATTTAGTGCTGGCTATGCCCTGCCACAGTCAACCTTTTGTTTGGAGGTAGAAAAAAAAGTTTTGTGTAAAGGTAAAAATTTTGTAAACGAATTTCAATAGGTCTCTGCCTTTTTTGATTCCTTTGCATTTCTTTACCGGAGGGGAAGCCACTCTGGAATGATGAGAGAGAGAAAGTGATGGGAGATTGAAATTGTTTCATGAAAGTTAATATTTTGTAAATTTTGTTTTTTGCAGACGTTTTGCGTGATATCCCAAAAGTACAATCGTCACTATATTTATCGGTTCTCATGTTCCAAGTCACTGTACCTGCTGGGGCCACTGAATCCCCTTAGGAGATTCGCCATTTATGTGGTCACTCACCGCTGGTTTGACATTCTAATAATCTTAACAATCCTCGCGAACTGTGTCACCCTCGCCATGATCCAGAACAAGTTCGAGGAGGATGGTATCACCAAAGTTGTTCCTGAATATGACTATTATACTGATACGATTGAGTAAGTTCATTTCATTTTAGTTGAAAAGGAGAAAGGAAGAAAAGGATAATGTGAAAACTGTCGTTTTATTGCCTTCAAGCAATAAAAGTTTAGAAAGAGTGATGAAAGAATGAAATGGTTTTTATATTATTGTTGATCCGTGATTTTAACACTTTCTTTTTTATCTTAATTGTGTTGCAGGTACGCATTTCTCGCAATCTATATAATGGAGATGGTACTCAAGATCATTGCCAAAGGCTTTGTGATCAATAAATATTCTTATTTGAGGAATAGATGGAACGTGTTGGATTTTGTAGTTGTTGTTTCCGGTCTTATAACTACGGCTATAGGTGATGATAAAAAGGAGACGGGGAATCTCGAAGTTCTTCGCACATTCCGTGTACTCCGTGCCGTCAAGACCATCTCCATTCTCCCAGGTAAGGATGATGACAATGTGTAGAAAAACAAGCTGGGGAAAGAGCAACATTTCAAGCCAATTACTTCAGTCTTCAGCTTGTTTTTCTCTGTGGTTGTGTTGTCCTAAGCTATGCATAATAAACCATGTTTTTGTGTGCTCCCTGCAGGGCTCCGGATGATGATTAATGCATTGCTCAGCTCCGTCGTCCAACTCTTGGAAGTCATGGCGCTTACACTCTTCTGCCTCATGATTTTTGCACTGTTCGCCTTGGAAGTGTATATGGGAAAGTTGCGACAGAAATGTGTTCTAATCAAAGGTGGTCCTTTGGACCTCAACCCACACAATACTCCTATCGACCCTGAGGATCCTTTACGCGATAAAATTTGGTCAGAGTAAGTGAAAATGTAAAGTGGTAAGGTCAGCTTTTTATTAATGACCATGTCATGTCAAATTCTTTCCACCTTGAACAATCCAATTAATAATCCTTTAAAAGAGGAAGTGAGAACTTAGCCGGTCTATACTTTTTAGTTAAAAATATACTTTTTACCCAAAAATAGTAGTGTGGAATTGCGTTGACAGCAAAACGATAAGGTTCACTTCCCTCCATATATTTTACTCTTTAGCTTTCCCACACAAATTCTTTTGCCAACCACATCCCACATGGTTAAGATGATGAGGCGACTACTTCACTGTAGAGAAATAGCCACACGCAAATTTTAAATCTAGCCTGATCCAACTAATGGTAATGATTATTTGGTTGAAAATGCTCGACTGCAGCAGCATTTTTCGAGTTAGAAACAGGAAGTGCTTTTACCCTGTTTACTTTTGGGCGATTCAGAGAATAGGGTTTGGGTTAGCATGCATATTACCTAATTTAGTATGGAAAGTGAAATGATAGCGTTATTACTTGATAAAGAGTTTAGGTTGTAACACGCTTGGTTAGATATTTTTGTACTCAACCTTTCCCCCGTCAGTCAAGTCATGGTCGAGTGCTCGTACGCTAGGCATTCTCTTAACTGTTAACCTTCCAAATAATTATATTTGTATGTCACATCACGTCACTCCATGTTTGGCTGTGACCCGCATATTTTTCATAGAAAGCATCAACTCCCGACTACCAGTATAGAGCGAAATAGTTCATGAAAATGTATTGTGTAGAGAGAGAGCTGTGTTGGCTATTGTTTTATCCTGTTGCGTTTTTCGGCGAATGAATGTTGGAGTAATCCTACTTGTTTTTTTTAACAACTCATACAAGCATGGTCATTAATAACGGGAGAATTTGTTGCAATTCTGTAAGGAATATGGAGTGGGTGGGCAGGACAGAGAAATGATGGTAGCGTTCCCCGTAATGGTGGAGGAGAGCCTAATAATATTGATTTATGGATAGAATGGTTAAGCTTAAAGCATTAGTGGGGAAAGTTTTTAATTTCCAAATGGATTCATATAGATTTGAGCTGACGTATAAGGTAGGAGTGAAGGTGGTTGGAATTTTAATACTATTTTTATTCTTTTTATATATAGCTGGGTTCACGACCCAAATAACTGGAAGCATAGACCGGATGAGTTCCCGGATGACGAGCCTATCCCATGTGGGAACGATTCGAGTACAAGGTCAGTTTTTTCTTCTTAGCTTTTAGCAGAAAAGATTATTTCAAGATGAAAAAATATTGATTAAAAGAGAAGAATAAATAGGGAGGAATGTGCCACCCACGACAAATAAATGAATTGAATCCAACAGCCCAAGATAATTAGTCTTAATGCTCGGATGTTTTAATCAAAGGATGTTGCTCGTAGCTCGTTATACAATTAGTGGCTTGGCTCGAGTTTTTTTTCTGCTTTTGCTTTCACTAGAAAGGATCTAGATATGGGTGGGATATCTGGCATTAGGTGGAAGGCTAAGTAGAATGAGAGATGGAAAGTGTGTTCAAAGGGTTAGCTCTCTGATGGTAATCCTCAAATGACATTTTTGTGGTGGAGTGTATGCTCTGGCGAGCCTGTAAGCTATGTAACTAGTGGTGAAGAGGGAGAAAGCAAAAGGGTACTGATGAAAATGTTATTTTTGCTTAGATAAAAGTTGCTCTTTCATTCATAGAATTGGGGAAAGCTGTTGGAGTGAAAGTATTAGTTGGTCTGCTGGTAGACAAATTTTTGGAAGCGCTAATGCTCTCGGAACGATGACGGGAGTCCCTATTTTCATAATCGTAATATGATCCGTTAGAAAACCAGCAGTTTTTTTCTTCATGCCCACGAAAAATGAAGAAATAATGATATTTGTTGCCACTTTATACACTCTGAAATCCTAGTTGGCTGACGAGTAATTAATTATTTACAGGAGAGAGTTTCATACGCAGCAGATTTTGTAGGATGATGAGTGAAAAAATATGGTGGGGTTTGTAAAGGTTTCTCTCACTTTATCCCCATCGAGGGACTTGAAAAAAAAGTTGAGTGATGGGATACAAGGATATGAGATATGTTTGGATGAAGAGCTGTGTATATGAGCAGTGGAATCCCAAAACTTTATTCGTTTGACTTA
Organism: Rambutsinella grinnellia; assembly: GCA_027743725.1. Taxonomy (NCBI): domain Eukaryota; kingdom Metazoa; phylum Arthropoda; class Collembola; order Entomobryomorpha; family Entomobryidae; genus Rambutsinella; species Rambutsinella grinnellia. Next base: position 15,713 of record JAHZMU010002499.1, on the reverse strand, counting down.
AGCAAGTTTTAGTTGACGGGATTACACTCGCTTTCATGTCAGAATGATCGGATATGTGTGTGGAATGGGTGCAACTGCAAGAGGAAAGAGGAGACAAGCCATTTATGAAAGTGGAGATGAAATTGAAAGTGAGAAAGTTATGGAGTCTGTGTCTAGCATTGTATTTTTTTCGTAGAGCTCTAACCAAAAAGACTATCACACGCTCATGATTGTGCAGAGAGTTGGAGGAAAGAGAAAGTTTGCAAAGGCAACGAACAGGAAAGAGATACATTTCAATCCATTATCCTCCGAAGGGAGTTGGGAAGGAGAGCGGAGTTCACTTGGAAGACGGCAAGAAGGATTAAGCCAATTGAAAAGGCGTGGTTGATTGTTTTATTGGTTGTAAGGAATGCATGTTGTGGGGCTCCTCTGCACACACAGAAAGAGAGAGAAAAGTGGCAATAAATTTGGGAAAATCCGGGCAAGAATTTATATTGTTGTATGTGAGGGTAGAGCTATGTCATTATCTGTTGGAGAAAAAAATAAAAGACTATCCCATACTTTAGGGGAGGGACAGGAAGATATAATTTCTATAAATGGAGGAAGCCACTGCGGTTTTCCTCTGGATACTCTTGATGTGTTGTGAATGGATGGAAAAAGTTTTGACATAGTTCTTGATTCCCCTTTTCTCTACCAAGCTTTGATCAGTATTGAATTGGAGTTATTATCGTTAGCCATTACTACTTGGGAATGACATTCTTCCCACTTCCTTTCCTAAATGTTTTCATTGAGGGAAAAGTTCTTGTACGGAATAAATAGGGTGTTGCTGATAGGAGAATAATGGGCGGTAGTAATCAACCAGAGAACAATTGGGGAAAGAGAAACTTTTACTGTCATCGCTTTGTTCCATTTGGGAAGCAATTTCCTATTCATTCATCATCTCACTTTGGGGAAAGTGACCGAAAGGAAATGAATAAAGGGAGTTGTGGCCAAGGGTCTAGTCATTAGAGAAATGAGTGTTCCAAGACCAAGAAGAATCAAGACTTATGACGTGTGATTATGTTAGCGAGAGGAGAAAATTAGATGCAATCACAAATAGGGACTGTTGCATTTGGGAAGAATCGTGATGGCTTAGCAAAATGCAATATGATCTGTATTATAGTAACTGGGAAAAAACCAAGTGGGTAAATAAGCCTCGGGATAAAGAAGGATTTTGGTCGAGTTTTTCCAACCTTTTACACTACATGGTTAGGGTAGAGTAATCCAATAAGCGTATTATGGAAAATAATGAATGAATGGGATGATAAAAGGTGAGTCTGAGTGCAAATGAATTTTAGTGAGAGAAAATATTTATGGAAGAGGAAAAGAAAAATATTGGGAGCTCTCTCTTACTCCAGAGCTTGTACTGTTTATTAACAAAATGTTAGGTTTTATCCGAGCTTTTTAACATGTTTGCATTATCGGTTGCGCTTGTGGCTTTCTCCATGTGGCCATGTAATCTGGAACATTAATCAAATTTTCTAGCAACAGTCCCATTATTAAACACTATATTATGTTAGGGGACGGAGAGAAATGAGCTGAAGACAAAACGAGCTGAAAATATCACTTTGCTAAGTCCACCATGGCGTGGCACACTTTCCTCTTGCGTGTTGGAATTTATGTGTAAAGATTGCTTTGTTTGGGCCCACTCCCTATTCATTATGCATGTCTAGACTGCGTATGAATAGGAGAAAAAATGCGTCTTTTAATACGCGAAATAATTTCCGCATTCTTTGCAGGGTTTGCGGACCTGGATACGTATGCCTGGGAATGATCGGAGAGAACCCGGACGATGGGTGGACGAGTTTCGACAACTTTTTCAAATCCATGCTCACCACATTCCAGCTCATCACTTTAGATTATTGGGAACGTCTTTATGATTTGGTAAGTTTAAAATGAGATTAAGACACATTTTTAGATTAGGTTAGAAAAGTTTCACTTTATTATAATAAAAACCACAAGTGTTCTCATGCCCTCGGGTTATACAAAATTACATTTTCATGTTAAAACCCACCTTGTAAAGAGTTTCAGAATCCTTTAACCTGTGACCACAAACTGGGTAAAATTACAGAGTGAAAAGCTCTGCGTATAAAAGATCTGCTTTCTCTGCTTCTTTGCTGACTGGATTAAAAGAAGCTTCTACGATTTCAGCAACAAAACAGTAGAAAAAACAATTTCCTGTTGGAAAAAAGCAAGAGAATGCGTAGGGAGTTGAGAATGAGAAGAGACTTAATTTATTCCCGTATTTATAGGGCCTACATTCTTATGCTGATATTTTATAGTTTATATAAACATATAAGTTTAAAAATATACTTTCTCCGTAGAAAAAAAGTAGTTTATTGTGGGATAAAAAAGGGAGCAACGCTTTTAATCCCTTCCTGCGTCCGGAACAGTCTTGCTAACTGCATTACTCGCACTGCATCACTATTTATTACGTAGCGGAATGATAACCGACTTTACAGCTTTCATCAGAGTTTTTCTGTTGGAATGGGACTGGGCAGTAGAAAGTGGGCTAGATTTTTTGTTTAGAGTTTTGCGTTAGAAATACGTGTACACCTGCGTTTTTTTTTGAGTCGAGTAAAGAGATTTCTCTTCGGTTAGTGAGAGGTCGTAACGGGTAACACTGATTCTTTCTCATTTTCCCTCCACAAAAGTGGCCACGCTATGAAAGTGGCTAATAAAAGGGAAGGGAATTGAATGCGTTTTGTACAGCTGGTGGCTAAAAGTATAAAAGGGTAGACCGCAAAAAAATACAAGGCTTTTTATCCAAAATGGCAAACTGTTTGAAGGAGGCACAATCAGTCTTTTTATATATTGCCTTTTTTGAACTCGTTCAACTATTTCATAACAAGTTATTAGTATTGCGAGAGGGAAACGAGGGTCCATTTCAACAGAGCTTTTACGGCTTTGGCTATTCCGGGGTGTTTGAAAGACCTCTACTCTGAACAATATGAATGGTAGTATAATAAAAATGGTAATAGTCATTCATGAAAATGAAATGAATTGCTTTAGTTTTCTCCGTAGGATATGTAGGCATATGAGTAAGTTTAAATCTTTTTTTTAGGGAAGGAGTAAAAATGGCTGTTTTAGTAGCCATATTGTTAATTAAGAATTTTTATTTGGGAGGAAGGAAAAATTAAGGTTGTCTGCGCTTTTTTTGTGAAAGGCAGAGGTGCACACTTGGCTAAACAATGGGGGAAATTTAAGAGGTCATATTGGCTATAGGATATTAAGAGAAGCAATTTCCCATCTACAAGTACATGGCAAGTCCTATAACAATAAACAAAAGGGTTCCGAGTCTGAAAAGCTAATTGCTCGAAAGAGAAAAAAAATTTGGTAGAGGAGAAAAATGGGGGAGATTCTTGGAGGAGAAAGTGGAGTGGAAGGGAACTCGAGAAGAATTAGGAGAACAAAGATCAAGTGCCTACTGTTGACTTTCTCGGGAGAAAATTATTAGGCTTGAAGAACGTTTAAGGCATATAGTGATGATGAGGATGATATGCTTTGTTAAACTTTTTCTATGAGAAGGCATGGCTGACACGATGTCTACCGTTTAAGTCCAGTCAGTTTTTTAAGGTAGAGTTTTAGGAGAATAATTCCTTCGCTCGTCTAGTATATATCTGGTGGTGTTGATGATTGTATCGAAGAATGTGTGCACAACCTATTAGGTTACTCTTAGAGTAAAATCTCATCGCGTTGGTCAAAATAGGTTGAAGTGGTCTACACTCAACTTGTGCCTTTCTCAAGGTTTGAGCCAAGATGGGAAAACTCACCGGGGAAGGATGGAGGGAGGACGTACTTGGAGAGGAGTTCTATTTCTTTAAAAACTGTTCTCGCCCCTGCTCCAACCGCAGTTTGAAATAATAAGAGAGAAAGTTGAAAGCCCTTGGAGTTTGTGCTAAAATGAAAGTTTCTCAAGAGTAAAAAGGACAGGTTTAAAAGGGCTGTGAATTAACTACTTTCTCTTAAAGCTTGATGGCCACCATCATTGAGAGGCGTGGAGAGATGTTGCAAGATAGGCCACTGTTAAAATATGTGGATTGCATAATCCATCTCCATCCTTTCAAAGAGAGCGGAATGAAAGGAGAAAAGTAAAAGGCCTTTCGCAGATTTATACGTGTCACGTCGAGCACGATCTATCTCACTGTATCCTCTAGTAAAGGACCTTTACCATGTCTATTCTTATAAAGTGGGAAAGAAACTTGGTTGACCATTGATGTGTATACTTTTTACACGGGACAAGTTTTTTTTTTAACGAGAAAAATGCTAACAAGACTAAAAAAAAGACATGGACTTGTTCCCAAGAATTAAACGAGATACATATCAAGTTTTTTTTTGCCGTGTAGGGTTACAGCGGTTATTTAATGGGGGCGAAGCTAAATAAAGTTGTGGATGGAAATTGACCCTTGTTGGCTCTCAGGCACTTGTTACATATTCATCTGGGTTAGTCTAAGCCAGCAGCTATTGTTCTCTATGTGGAGGATGTAGTTAGAGAAGAAAAGAGATGTGGGCTTATCTCTCCACCTATTTGCTACCGGCTATATGGGAAAAGGATGACAAAAGCAACAGTATTTTCAATCCGTGACAGAATGATAACGAGGACGTATGGGGCTTATGGGTGAATAGCTTGTAACTAAACCATTTCATATAAAAAGAGTAGAAAAGTAGAAAGAAAAATGGAAATGAAAAGTCATTGTCTCTGTGCATAAAAGTAGAGAATTTCTTTTAAGAGAAAGTTACAACTTGCTTCATATATGCTAAGCCCGTCATCATCAGGGATCCTACCCACTTACTTTTTTTTTATATCCGTTGTCCTTCATACATAAATTATGTGGCTGGTTGTAGCTTTCTCTCTCTGACTAGGTTTTTATTATAAGATATAGGAAACAACTTGGGAATATTTTGATATAAAAAGGGGAAAAGACTGATGATGACAAGGAAGGATCAAGAGAAAGGTAATATGATATAAGGTATTTTATAGTGAAGAAGAAAGAGAAAGAAAAGTAAATGAACGTATGGTCTTGAATTTCAATGGAAGAGAAAGGGAAAGTTATCATTTTTGATGATATGATCATTTCAGATGAAATTTTTAAGGAGATATTGACGGTTATTTCAGGTGTGAATCAACAGCCTCCTAATAATTTGAGAGATGAGCTGACTGACATTATTCTGGGGATGATAGGAAGATGTAAAAAGTCGGTTTTTTTGTTTTTCTTTGCGGAGACGGGAGATCCGTGTCAAAATGAGTGACTCGTGGGATGCCAAACATGTTAGCATATGTCTAGGCTCGTGAGCTTTGTAACATTTTAGATTAAGCTGAAGAATACGGATCTCGGTAAAAAGTTGGCTTTGGGAAGTTTTGGAGTGTGTATAAAAAGGAAATCGTTTTATGGACGTCTGACAAATGACGGTATTGTTAGCTTGTCCCATTTGGGTGGGACGGTGGTGATGGGGAGAATAAAATATGATGATATGATATGATGATGATGTATGAACCGAAGGATATTACTCTGAATAAACAGACCTTTTAGGAATAATGATATGATGGGGAGAGCAAGATGTTCGAGTTTATGTTAGAGAGGAAGAAAATAGAGAGGAGAGGTATTTTTAGGTGTAATATTCGGGTAGGAAAATGTTATGCGGATTTGCACTTGATTTATAGCGTATTAGGAGAAAGCAGTGTGTTATTTGGGGAGAGGGAGAGGGAGAGAGGGAAGAGAGTAATGTGAATATGTTGTTCCAGGTACTTTCAACATCCGGTCCATGGAGTGTGTTATTTTTTGTAATGGTCGTGTTCCTCGGCTCCTTCTACCTCCTGAACCTGATGCTCGCCGTTGTCGCCATGAGCTATGAGGCTGAGGCTTCAAATCAGGATTCGGTAAAAGCTTTAAGTTAAAAAGAGTGGGAAAGAGATTTGCTTTTATGAAAATTGTGTAATGATTTATTTATGAAATTGCTTAGGGTCCCCTCACCAAGCACCAGAAGCTGTCAATGGTCCGTCAAGCGTCGACCTTTAGCTTCGACGATCTCTCCAAACTGAATATATGTAAGATGACTTATTACCGTAAGCGAACTCCGTCGGAGCGCGAGCTCATAGCGAAAAAGTTAAGACATAGTTCTCTTGGAAAGAGGAAACCTCGTCGTGCCATAAGACGTAGAGCGATAAGTAAAGGGCCGAATGAGCGCCTAGGGTCCGTAGCGAACACGAGTGTTGGCTCGCCAAGAGTGGTTAGTACTGCGGGCAGTATATGTGGCGAGTCTATATGTGGAGTTAGTACTGTTGTGGGGGCAAACACGACTGTAGTGACTACTGGGGGGATGAGCCCCACTTGTGGTGTTGCTCCTACGACGATTACTGTGCCACCGACAAGCACCTGCTCCCTCCTCCAGGGCGCTCATAGCCCAAGTGCGAAAAGAGGGAGTAGTCCAGATAACCCCGGAGGTGGAATCACAACCCAAGTTACCCTTTCAACAGTCAAGGAGCGAAGGAAAAGGTCGAGCTCTTCAGGCTCGTCAGTTCCTGTAAAGCCGAGGAGGATGAAGCATCGCGAACGACCGGCAAAAATGCACCAGCCATCGAGCTCTCGGCCAGCTAGTGGAGAAAGTAGACTGACAGTAACCGACAATAGTGGAGGGACAGGAGGAGGGAGCAGTGGAGTGGCGGGTGATGTGTCAAGTGTTGGTGGAACAAGTAGCTCATTAGCCCCCGTTGGGGGTGGTGGCGTTAGAGTGAGTGGAAGAGTGAAGGTGGTGAGTAGTGAGGATGGTGACAGGTTCATTCTCGACACGGGTGATGGCGATGATACCAATATGAACTTGGGAGATGCCATTTTTAGCCTCTTGGGCTTGAGAATAAATGCGGGCCCGGAAGAGATGAAGAAGTTGGGCTCGTTGAATAGCGTCACTGGAAGCATCCTTGCGGAAAATACTATTTCCAAGGAATTGGGTAAGGAGAACACATTTTACACTTATTCTATAAAAATGCTCAGCTTTCTCCAAGTTTTTTTTCGGTGAGACAATAGCAATAATTGCTTTTTCCGGCTCAGTTGAGGTAGACGTGACGGGAGACGAAACAGGTGCAGTCGCAATCGATATCGGGGAACCAGGTCGACCCGCTGTTGTCGTCTCTCCACCACCACCTGATCCAGATGATGATCCCAACCAAGACGAGAATGCATCTGATGCAGCCTCAGACTCATCGACAGAGGTTGATGCAACAACCGCGCTTGCCTCCAAGCATGGTGAAACTCTCATTCTATTTTCATTCAACTTGCACATATATTTTTTTGCATAAAAATATCAATACTTTTCACAGGCGCAACGAAGAAAAGGGCTATAATGAGGAACACAAGGAAATTATCTTTAATTCTGAAAACAAGACTTAAGCCACTCGTTAATCATTGCTTATTCGAATCATTTATCACAATTTGCATAATATTTAATACATTATTACTCGCCATGGAACATCATGGACAGAGCCATGAGCTGGAAGAATGGCTCAAGAAGGGTAACAATGTGAGTGAAAGTTGGAGAAAAGTTTCCACTCTTTAAACGTAATTTTAAACGAGTTTAAACATTTCCTCCAGGTTTTCATGGCCGTCTTCACCGCCGAATGTATCATCAAGGTTTTAGCTCTGCAAAGAGAGTTCTTCCAAGTGGGCTGGAACATCTTTGATATCTTCATAGTGGGAATAAGTTACTTGGACATAATCATCGAAACCGTACTCAACTTGAGTGTGATGAGAGGGATGAGATTGGTACTGAAAAAGTTTCTCAAAATTGACCAAAAGGTTCCACTTGAGACTAAAACTCTTAATATTTTTTTCAGCTTCGAGTGTTCAAATTAGCACAGAGTTGGATTACAATGAAAGTCTTGCTCAACATTATTTTCTCGACGTTTGGCGCCCTCGGGAACCTCACTTGTGTCCTCCTCATTGTCATCTACATTTTTGCTGTGATGGGAATGCAAATCGTTGGGGGACAGTATACACCTCGCGCTTTTGACGCTATAGACAATCCAGATAACTTCCCCAGGTAATTGTAAAAAAATGGTAAATATTGCAAGAGTAAAAGAAAAGGCTATAAAAATTGTTTGTGTATGCAGATGGCACTTTCAAAACTTCTGGTACGCTTTCATGATGGTATTCCGCGTCCTCTGTGGGGAGTGGATTGAGCCTCTCTGGGACTGTCTGAAAGCTCAAGAAATGAGTAAAAAGCCTGAAGACAGCAATGCCGTAAGTGCTAAAAAGATTATATCCATTAAGTAAAGCTTTAGCAAAATATTTACACCTTTTTGCCCAGGTATATGTTCGTTGCTTCATCATTTATCTTCCAATCCTGATCGTGGGCAATTTCATCGTGCTCAACCTCTTCTTGGCTCTGTTGCTCAATAGCTTCAACACTGAAGAGCTGAAGGCGCAAAGAGACGTAAGAGAAAGCAATTGATGAGGAAGATAAATGAATTGTTTAATTTTAAAATGGTTGTGTGAAATGCAGAAAGAACTGGAGGCAACAGGGAAGCAAGACAATCTAAAGACGATAGTTGGGATGCTCCTTAAGAAACCGGACAAGGGGGATAAAACGGGCGAAGGTAGTCTTGACCAACCAGAGGGTACTGTGCCTGAATTGTCCGTCACAGCCGCACCCGGGGAAGATGCTCAGTTGGCAATAGACGCTAACAATCCAGACCACCCAGCTACTCCCGCTAAGGAAAAACAACTATCGCCAGTTACAGTATGAAAAAATAAAATGCAAATTCTTTTTTATGAACAAGAAGAAATGATATAAATAATGAATTTTTCCATTTTTTCATGTCGATATTTTTGTATGTAAAATTTATGAAAAATAACTTGCATATTTCTTTTGCACAGCCATCGGATGTAGATTCTCCATCTGATTGGAGATTGTCTCAGGGAGAACCCGAGCCCGAGCCAATTGCTCGAGTTAGATTCAAGATGCTTGCCAGGAAAGTCATAATGCAGAATAGGAAGGAGGCTGCAGAACGTGCTATATCGCGAGCAGAGTCGAAGTTAAAAAGGGAACAGAACTCATCCTTCTTTCTCAAGAATCCGGAGAAGCGGGCGAGTACTTTTGGGCTAAATCAAGATGTAAGTTATTTATTAAATTGGATGAGAGAGCAAGAGAGAAAAAATGAAAAAATGTGTCCCTTTTTAGAAAAAAGGAAATGAGTATGTAAAGTCTTCTCTTTTCAAGGAGAAAGTTTTTTTTTCTTATGCAAAAATTATAGAACTTTTTTTATCTTTTCTATTTATCCAGCATGTTCAGTTTGCCCCTGAGAGTCCGCAGAAATTAACAGCTGGTGACTGCATCCCAACCAAGTGTTGGCAATCCAACTTTTTCGTTTGTCGCTACATGCGAAGCTGGAACTGGACTAAGTGGGATAAGATGAGGGGGTACGCTGTGGCTGTTGTAGGTCATCCCGCATTTGAATGGATGATCCTTGCCCTGATTTTTGCCTCGAGTATTACTCTGGCTTTTGAGGATGTGCATCTCGATGAGCGACCACAACTCAAGAAGGCCCTTTACATTTTAAACTTTGTGTTTACGGGCATCTTCCTTGTTGAGATGATTCTGAAGTGGTTTGCGCTCGGCTTGTGGAATTACTTTACGAGTGCTTGGACCATCTTGGATGCTTTTATTGTTGCAGTGAGTCTCGCTAAGAAATTGCTAGAGACTTAACGAGAATATGATGATTAATCACTTGTTAATGGTATAATAGGTTAGTCTTGTCTCCATGTATTTTGAATTGCGCATCGAGTTTGACCCCGACGCTGCTTCCGAGCAGGCGAAAAGTGGAGCTTCCAGTTTAGCTGCTTTAAAGGCTTTGCGAACTCTTCGAGCTTTACGTCCCCTCCGAGCCATTTCGAGATGGCAGGGCATGAAGGTTGGAGCAATAACCTAAATTCTAAATATTTTTATAGCTAAAAATGATATTATTTGGGAAGAAAAGCATTCTTCTCTTTTTCTTCCGCTTTCATGAAAATTCAATTTCGTTACTGTCACACAGATTGTGGTGAATGCCTTGATGTATGCGATCCCCTCCATTTTCAATGTGCTTCTCGTCTGCCTCCTTTTCTGGCTCGTTTTCTCCATCATGGGAGTCCAATTCTTCAAAGGCAAGTTTTACAAGTGCGTTGATATGGATGGGGAAAGGGTTGATGCGAGGGTAAGCAAAATACTTATTCAATTCATGCTTTTTTACTCTCTCTACAATTGCTCTCTACTTTCTCTCCAGCTCGTCCCGACGCGAGAAGACTGTTGTAACAAAACAATGTCTCACGGCTACTCTTGGGTCAACGCTATATCCAATTTTGATAATGTTTTGGAGGGATATCTTTCACTCTTTCAAATTGTAATGAATTATTTAAAAATTTAAGTGATTAGTTTTTAATAAATTACCATTTTATAGGCAACTTTCGAAGGTTGGATGGAATTAATGGAGTACGCAGTTGACTCTGTTGATGTCGACAAACAGCCAATGCCAGACCACGGGATTCATTATTACGGTTTCTTCGTAATTTTCATAGTGTTCGGGTCGTTCTTCACACTTAACTTGTTTATTGGTGTTATCATTGATAACTTTAATATGCTTAAGAAAAAGGTAAATTATTTATAAAGAGAAAAAGGAATAATCGTTTTATGAGAAAAGTTAATCTTCCCTAATCTGAATAGTATGAAGGAAACCTCTTAGAAGTTTTGCTTACACCCAGTCAACGCCATTATTACACAGCTATGAAGAAACTGGGAAGGAAGAAACCAAGAAAAGTAATTAAGCGCCCGTCTAGTGCTTTACTCTCTCCGTTTTACGATATTGCCATGTCGAGAAAGTAAGTTGGGACCGGAAGTTCTAAAAATTCTTTATCATAGGTCATGTTATACGAAAGTTTTTTTTCGGTTGTAGATTCGAGATTGCAATATTTTTTATGATCTTTCTCAACATGGTAATCATGGCGTTTGAGCATTATGGCCAGCGTCAAATTGTGGTCCATATACTTGCTGGGTTCAACTCATTTTTTACGACAATCTATGCTCTTGGTAAGGAGAGAAATTTGAAGAGAAAATTGAAATAATTTAACTGTGATAATTTTCTGATTGGGTTTTCAGAGGCAATAGTAAAAATCATAGGGTTAAGATACTACTATTTTACTGTTCCGTGGAATGTCTTCGACTTTGTTTTGGTGTTGGCCTCCATAGTCGATTTAATGGTTGGGGATCTAACCGTCGAGTTCCCCATTCCTCCAACTATGCTACGAATCGTCCGCGTCTTTCGGATAGGGCGTGTGCTTCGACTAGTTAAGGTAATTTAATTAGGGTGATGTAGTATTCTCCTAATTTGATTAATTAGGAGGAGACACTAGAGGAGTGGGGAAGAGAGATGGATTATTTATGTCCTTTTATTATTCCAGGCTGCAAAAGGGATACGGAAGCTTCTCTTCGCATTAATTGTCTCTCTACCAGCTCTGTTCAATATTGGAGCTTTGCTCGCTCTCATAACTTTCATCTATTCCATTCTTGGAATGGCATTGTTTGCAAGGGCTCCGCGAAAATGGTCTATAGACGACGTTTTCAATTTCGACACTTTTATGAATAGCAGTTTAATGTTGTTTAGGTAAGGGGGAGATTGTGAAGGATTTTAATTTTGATGGAGGAATAAATGGGAACAATTTGTTTGCGAATGTTTTAGATTGATGACAGCCGCGGGGTGGAACGAAGTTCTGGATTCTCTCACAGTAATTGAGCCTGTGTGTGGAAACTATAGACATATAAAGTGTGGTTTGCCGGACGAGCCAGATTGTCCGAGCAGAGCGTTGGTTGTCGCCTACATCGTAACTTATCTAATTGTCAGCTATCTAATAGTTATCAACATGTACATTGCTATAATCTTGGAGAACTTTGTGGAGGCGAATAAAGAAGAGGAGGTGGGGATAGTGGAGGACGACCTGGAAATGTTTTATGTTCGGTGGTCAAGGTTTGGAAAGATAAATGTCAAATCATAATATAAGAGCATTGTCAAATGTTTGAATGAGATGCTTTAAATGTATTTTTGTTTTAAGTATTTTTCTATTGCAATTCATCATTTCTCTTTGTTGCGAGTCAGCATTTCCTCTTTTGTCTTTTCTAGCTACAAGAACAAATGGAGAGGAAATTCCAGAAGCAATTCCCAACTCGTAAATTGTTAGATATTGTGAGCTCTACGAGACTATGGAAGATCCAGCAGAATGCGGCAATTACTATCCAGCGGGCGTGGAGGGAGTATCGCCTTCGTAAATATCCGCCAACGGAGAAGTCGAAAGCAACGCAGACGATAAGGACGAACCAAGTGCCAGTAGCACATGGAACTCTGGGTGGGATGATGAACAGGATGGGTAACCTGTTGCACCTCTCTTCAGGTCATCAAACGGAGCAATCATCAGGTAGTAACAAAGGAAGTAAAAGACGCGAGTCTATTGCACTCAGGGAACCCACTAATCCTCCAGGGGTAACCCAACAGGGTTCAAACACTGTAAGTACTGTATAATCACAAAATAGCTAGCTCACCTTCTCCTTCCCCTCTCAAACGGCTTAGCTTTCTCTCGCTTCTCAAAGTGTAAGACAATTTTATACCTTCTCCACTCTCCAGCGTCATCCTCCAAACTAAACGCACTCGCACTTTCCCCTAACAAATGCTTTGTAATTTAAATATTTATTATAAATACCATTTTATGAAACTCACAAATTATTTTTAACTTAATATTTTTTTAGCTGATTAATGCTTTATCTTATGTACAGCAGCAGAGTCGGACTAGACTCTCTCAAGACCGTATCAGCGAAAGCAGTGTCACCTCAAGCCCCACCAATCTCCGACCGGAAGCCAGCCCTGAAATAATCAGCACCATTTCCGCAGCCCCTCTCGCCATCACGCGTGCACAAGCCTCACTAGGCTCCGGTGGGACGACTACAGCCTCATCCTCCTCCAGAGCGAGGAGACTCTCCCCCTCAAGAATGTCAGGAGGGAGCTTCGATGTGGCTGTAACGTATGGCAATCAGTTGGCCGTTATCAAGGACTCGCCAACAACAATTAATGGTCCTTCCCCACTACCCTCTTGTCCAACCACGCCGTCCTCCGTTGACGAATCGAGCAGTGTCATCGTCCAAGTGCATCAGTTCGAATGATTGATGTTCCTCTCGCTAGTTATCGCTGCCCCCATTCACTCAAGGTCTCTATAAACGTCTTATAAAGACGTCCTCATTCACACACACAAACGCATCAAAACAAATCTTTAAAGAAAAACTTCTTTTCGCATTGTTAAGGTGCTTTATACAAGAACTTACTTCCTAGTTAGAAATATTCATTAGTCTAAACTATATAGCGAAAGACATAAAAAGACTTTCCTTCCTGACATTTCATTCCTTTCGGTCTTACTGAACTTGAAGTTGATCTCTTCAATGAAACTATGCAAGAAAGAGCATCGTTTTTGGCACTAATTTAGTGATAGGAATAGCAGGCTATTCCTGAATAGTCGTCTTATATATCCGTTCTCAACTAAGCTGGTTTCCTTGTCTAGAAAATATTTAAAATTCTCTTCGTGGTCTACAACAGCCAACTATTAATTGATATTTTTAGGGAGAAAGGTGGTTGAGAGATTCAATTTTCGTTTTTGTGTGCTGCACTTCAAATCGAGTTGAAGGCTCTGAGAGCAATTAAACTCTATTTGAACAGCGTTTCGACAGAGTCTGTGATGTGCTTCTGTGGGAATACAACCCGACTATTCCTAGAAGCATTTCGTTACTAGAAAAGTAAAAACTTTTATATGTCCAATAGACTAGCCTTTTAGGTCAAAAACTTCCTCTAAAACCTCTCGTGCTTTTTTCCACTTTAAGATAATAATTTTCTCTTAAAGATTTGTATAGATCGGATAGTTTTTGTAGCTTGAAATTAGTGCAGTTCGCACCAATCGCAATATTTATCTCTCGCCTTTCACCTTTCACGGCAAGTCTTTTTGGGCCTTTTAAAAGGAATCTCACTTTTTTTCTGGTTCCCTTTTGGAAATCGAGACTTGACACTTAGTCTTTAGGTATGATGGAGTTTTAAAAGAAAAACGTACTAGTTAAAATATTATAGACCTGATCTTTGACCTTATAAAATGTGCATTCCTTGCCTATATACAGGTTAAAATGATATTTTCGTTGTTGAAATCACAGCGCAGTTACTAAATAGAGTTTTTAGGCTGATTAAAAAAAAGTTTCTCTCCTTATCCACCTCTCAATCAATCCTATAAGAACGGTAACAGTGTTGTGATATTAGCCAGTAAATTAGTCTAGTTTTTAAAAAATGCACTCTGTGCATCTCTAAATAGTCGACACAGAACAGAAATCTCCTTTTAACTGAAATATTTCCTCTGCTGAAAAATTGTGGAGCTGATTTGAAACGTACGTCTACTGGTTGGAAGTCCAAGTGTAAATAATTTCTAATCGCGGCTTACCAAATCTTTTTCAATTGTACATAATCAGTAGTAATCAGAGTCACGCTAAATGCAGTTTTACCAATTTTAAGCTGCACGTAATAGAGAAGAAAAAAGTTTTTGGCAAGCTCGAATTTATATCGAGTCTTTAGACTTGTCTAATTACAATAATTTGATAAATTCAATCTTCGCCATCCAGAAAAGGTTGGTAATCCCATTAAAAAATGTGCAATTCAATACATTTCTTCAAGACCTTAAATTGTTAATTAGTATTAAAGAATTTAAAAAAATACGAATACTTTCCAATAAAAAATATGCAAATATAAAATGAAATTACCAATACCTTACTATCTCCTGAAGAAAACTCAAGTTGATCTTGTAGGTTTAAGGTCTTAAGAGCTAATTTAAAAAAAAACTCATCCTGATTACTTAAAAAAGTTGTCCGTGTTAATCTTTTAATGTACTTTTCATACTTTTAAGAAGCTAATATTTCTAGTCAGGAATAGATTGTTTGTTACTGGAAGATAATTAAAAAAGAATTAACTGCCCTTGTGTAAATACGTTAGATATTTTATCTACTATAAGTAATTTCTTAGTCGAGTATCCGTTGTTGATTAAAAATGGAAAAAATATTTAGCTGTTGTTATTGTGTCGAGGCATAATTTTTTAAAGAAAAAAAATGTGTCCGCATTTATGAATTTTAAGATAGAATGATTTTTTGGGAGGAGCATTGATTGTATTGAATTATTGCAATATTTGAAATTGTAATTATTATAATAAATAAATGTCTTCCTTTATGTAATTAATCGTGAGAAAAAGAGATTCGTTCCGAAAACCATTTTTTTTATTCATTCTCCAAAAAACAAATGCAACATTTGCCGTAATGGCTCAAACTTAAAATCTAATTAACTAAACAATGTCTAAAGAAAAGTTTAAGAAAGGAAAAGCTAGTCATGGCTTAAATGAGATGTTTTTTGCATCTATATTGCATATTTTGTAGTCGAATTACTAAGCACACTTAAATGTCATGGACGTTGATAAAAAGGCAAGATTTTATCACTTTTCTAAGAATACTGTAATTTATAAAGTACCTTCCACTACATTCATACATCTAATATTTATAAATAATTTATAAATTTATATCTGCAAAAGAAATTTGGAACTGTTTAATTTGTTCATACGAGAAGGAAACAGTTGAAAAGATTGTCATGATTTTTTTTCTCTTAAAAAATA